>JAHHZJ010000805.1:0-49490 GCA_021437245.1 Aegilops speltoides
GTAGTCCTTTGGATGAAGAATCATTTCCTCTTGATTTTCCAAAAGCGACCACGTCTTGTGAACTTGGAATTTCTTCACAAGAGAGCTAGATCTGGCTCGGTTCTTGGGATCGCCAAGGCTACTACGGAATCCTCACATTGAGTCGGACACAACCTTAGCCTTGAGGGCGTGGTTTGCCATAGTTTGAGCCATAGAGATCTCTTTTGACCAAGCTGGAACTTCGTGGGTGTTAAGCCTTTCGAGGATATCGGCGAGGATCAAGCGACTTGTAGTCGGCCGCGTTCTTGTATCATCGGTCCCAGTATCAAATGAGGAATCAAAGCGATCTCGGCGGTTTCTTCTAGCGTCATGATCGATGATGTCGGTGGCACCAAGGGCTTGAAGCTCATTTGAGATGTCGGTGAAGCGATCAAAGGTTTGTTGGACATTTTAGTTGTCGAGTCTTTTGAAGCGGTTGAAGAGATTAGAAGAACATCAACTCGAGAGTCTGCTTGAGTTGAAACTCCTTCATTTACTTTGAATGACCTATCCCGGATAAACTTAGCAGTTTCCAAAGCACTCACTCTCCCATCTTGTCCTTTGGTTGAGATGGCCACGAGATGATATTCTTAAGCTTGAGAGTCGAGTTGTTTGAATCTCTTCACATCGGTGGCAGTCGGTGTTTGATGTGGCGGGGACACCATTTTCCACAACATACCGGAGATCATTATCAATTGCCTCAAGATGCATTCGCATCTTGTTCTTCCGATAAGGGTAGTCCGTTCCATCAAAGGTAGGACACCCGGTAGAGACCTTGATCATACTGCGGTCGACATAACTAGAACTCGGTGGTTAAACCAAAATCACCGAACAAGGGAGTACCTTGCTCGATACCAATTGAAAGTCGTTATATCGACTAGAGGTGAATAGGCGATTTTATGAAATTCTTCATTGAGAATTTGCGGTGAGGAAATTCCTTAGCGAAGAACTATTTGCGGCGGAATATGTACTCGGGAGGTAAACATAGCGGGATACACACATAGTCGGCATGATGAAATGAAGACTAAGAAGCAGTGCGGGAGGCGTAAACCGCAGGATAACAAGATGAAGACAAAGCGGATGAAGATATTGGGCGAGAATTTGTGGAAGTCTTGATCAAAGTCTTCAACACCAGATATGAACAACATGCAACCTGAGTGAGAAATGGATGAGTTGAGGAAATAGAACCGGTCGGTTGGTGAAGACAATGATTTGGTAAACCGGTTCAACTGCTGTCTCGGTTGTATATACTGGTTGGGCGGCATGATATTTAAACTCGAGACACGATCCGGACACCCGATCTCGAGCGCCTTTCGGGACACCCGATCCTCACCGTATTCTCCTTGAACTAAGACGCGGGCCTCGTCCAATCACTCGTGGTAAGTCTTGGTGACTTCCAACCTTCACAGAGACTTGGTCACTCGGTGATCCACAATTCCTCTTGGATGCTCTAGACCTTGGCCCTAACAAATCTGGAAGAAGCACGAGTCTTCAAAGGTAACAAGCATCGGATCACGCAGAGATCAATTTCTTGATGATGCTCAATCACTTGGGGTTTGTGGGTTTGGTTTTGGGTTTTCCTCACTTGATGATTTTATTTGAAAGTCCTCGGAGGATGGGTTGCTCTCAAATGACAAGTGTCAAGTTCTCTCGGGCAACCAACCAACTAGTGGTTGTAGAAAGGCTATTTATAGCCTAAGGAACAGCCGACATGATAAGACATAAATGCCCTTCAATGATATGACCGTTAGGTGGATAAGATATTTTTGGTCATGCCGTAGCCTATTACCTGGCAATGGTCGGAAATTTGACTCTCAAAGTCCTCGGGGCTATCATGTTCCTCCTTTGTGTAGGCAATTACCTGGCGAATTCCTAACTCCTCGTCGAGCAAAGTCCTCGATGAGCGGAGGAAGCTGCGTCTCATCGCGATGAATTTATTGAAGCGTATGAGATTTCAATGGCTTCACTCGAAGGGATTGGTAGGTGTAGAGATTTTGAGTTGAGCATCACATGGAATTTTTCCTTAGTATTTCCTCGACCCCCTTTAACGATGCACGGTGTTTCCTATGACTCAAGAAGAGAAAATGAAACTACGAAAACAAAAGTCTTCACGCTTCATATTCCTCGAATGAGTATCAAGTCTTCATGGTCACACCAATTTCTTCACTTTCAAAGTCTTGAAAGTCTTGAGAATATCAAAGTCTTGAGTTGAAGAACTTCATTTTTTAGAAAGTCGACTTTCTCTATAAATATCAAACTCCTCATAGACTTATAGACACTGTGTACACTCCAAGCGCATCGAGTTACTTAACCTATAAGTCTTCAATACACCAAAATCACTAAGGGCACTAGATGCACTTACAAACATCGTTGTTCCTTTGTCATCGGTATGTTACTTGCTCGAGATTTGATACGTCGGTATCAATACTTAGTTCAATCTCGTTACCGGCAATCTCTTTACTCGTTCGTAATACATCATCCAGTAACTAACTCATTAGTTACAATGCTTGCAAAGGCATAAGTGATGTGTATTACCGAGAGACTTGAAGATACCTCTCCGAGCAATCGGAGTGACAAAACCTAATCTCGAATTACGCCAACCCAACATGTACCTTCGGAGACACTGTGAGACACCTTTATAATCACCCGATTACGTTGTGACATTTGGTAGCACACAAAGTGTTCCTCCGTGGCAGGGTTGCATAATCTCATTGTTGTAGGAACTTTGTATAAGTCATGAAGAAAGTATAGCAACATACTAAACAATCAAGTGCTAGGCTAACGGAATGGGTCAAGTCATCACATCATTCTCCTAATGATGTGATCCGTTAATCAAATGACAACACATGTCTATGGTTGGAAACATAACCATCTTTGATTAATGAGCTAGTCAAGTAGAGGCATACTAGTGACATTATGTTTGTCTATGTATTCACACATGTATCATGTTTAAGGGTAATACAATTCTAGCATGAATAATAAACATTTATCATGATATGAAATAAATAATAACTTTATTATTGCCTCTAGGGCATATTTCCTTGATCTCCCACTTGCACTAAGTCAATAATCTAGATTACATATTAATGATTCTAACACCCATGGAGTCTTGGTGCTGATCATGTTTTGCTCGTGGAAGAGGCTTAGTCGGCGGAGTGCGCAATATTGAGATCGTATGTATCTTCACAAATCTCTATGTCTCCCACGGACTTGGTCCCGGATGGAATTGAGCGTCTCTTGATGTGCTTGGTCCTCTTGTGAAATCTGGATTCCTTTGCCAAGGCAATTGCACTGTCTTGTCCGCGAAAGATCTTCATTGGTCCCGATGCACTAGGTATGACACCTAGATCGGAAATGAACTCCTTCATCAGACTCCTTCATTTGTTGCTTCCGAAGCAGCTATGTACTCCGCTTTGTTGGGGGCGTAGTAATTTCAAAAAATTCCTACGCTACCATAAGATCATGGTGATGTCATAGCAGAGAGAGAAGTGTTAGATCCGCGTACCCTCGTGGGCCGTAAGCGAGCGTTAACTGCTTAGCGGTTGATGTAGTCGTCGTCTTCACGATCCGCCGATCCAAGCACCCGAGCGTATGGAGCCTCGAGTTCAGCCTGCGTTCAGATTAGATTGGCGATCTCGGCCTCCGATCCGGTGAGCTCGGGAGATGAGTTCCGTCGGCCTGACGGCGTGGTAGCGATGATGATGTTCTACGGCGCGGGGCTTTGCCTAAGCGTCGTGGCGATATGACCGAGGTGGAATATGGTGGAGGGCACCACACGGCTAAGAGCGATCCGTAGATCAACTTGTGTGTCTATGGGGTGCCCCCGCCCCGTATATAAAGGAGGGAGGGGGAGGTGCAGCCGGCCCCTAGAATGCGCTGGAGAGTCCTACTCCACATGGAGTGGGACTCCCCCTACTTAGTGGAGAAAGGAAGGGAGGAAAGAGGAAGAGGCGCCGCCCGCTATGTCCTATTCGGACTAGGGGAGGGAGGCGGCGGCACTACTGCCAGCCCTCCTCTTCTCCCTCTTGGCCCTAAGGCCCATTATCCGGGAGGTTCGGTAACCCCGGTGTTCGGTAAAATCGATTTCACGGAACCATTCCGATGTCCAAACATAGGCTTCAATATATCAATCTTTATATATCGACCATTTGAGACTCCTCGTCATGTCCGTGATCACATCAGGGACTCCAAACAAACCGGTACATCAAAACTTATAAACTCATAATAAAAGCTGTCATCGTAGCGTTAAGCGTGCCGACCCTACGGGTTCGAGAACTATATAGACATGACCTAGAACCATTCTCGTCGATAACCAATAGCGAGGCTGGATGCCCATATTGGTTCCTACATATTCTATGAAGATCTTTATCGGTCAAACCGCATAACAACATCGTTGTTCCCTTTGTCATCGGTATGTTACTTGCAGAGATTCGATCGTCGGTATCAATACCTAGTTCAATCTAGTTCGGCAAGTCTCTTTACTCGTTGTATAATGCATCATCTAAGTAACCAACTCATTGGTCACATTGCTTGCAAGGCTTATAATGATGTGCATTACCGAGAGGACCAGAGATACCTCTCCAGACGATCGGAGTGACAAAACCTAATCTCGAATTATGCCAACCCAACATGTACCTTCGGAAATACATGTAGAGCACCTTTATAATCACCCAGTTACGTTGTGATGTTTGGTAACACACAAAGTGTTCTTCCGGTAAACGGGAGTTGCACAATCTCATAGTTGCAGGAACTTTGTATAAGTCATGAAGAAAGCAATAGCAGTATACTAAATGATCAAGTGCTAGGCTAACGGAATGGGTCATGTCAATCACAGCATTCTCCTAATGATGTGATCCCACTAATCAAATGACAACACATGTCTATGGTTAGGAAACGTAACCATCTTTGATTAATGAGCTAGTCAAGTAGAGGCATACTAGTGACTATAGTTTTGTCTATGTATTCACACATGTATCATGTTTAGGTTAATACAATTCTAGCATGAATAATAAACATTTATCATGATATGAGGAAATAAATAATAACTTTATTATTGCCTCTAGGGCATATTTCCTTGATCTCCCACTTGCACTAGAGTCAATAATCTAGATTACATAGTAATGATTCTAACACCCATGGAGTCTTGGTGCTGATCATGTTTTGCTCGTGAGAGAGGCTTAGTCAGCAGATGCAACATTGAGATCCGGATGTATTTTGCAAATCTCTATGTCTCCCACTTGGACTTGGTCCCGAATGGAATTGAGCGTCTCTTGATGTGCTTGGTCCTCTTGTGAAATCTGGATTCCTTTGCCAAGGCAATTGCACGATATTGTCACGAAGATCTTCATTGGTCCCGTTGCACTAGGTATGACACCTAGATTGGAAATGAACTCCTTCATCGAGACTCCTTCATTTCTGCTTGAAGCAGCTATGTACTCCGCTTCACATGTAGATCCATACGGCGCTTTGTTTAGAACTGCACCAACTTACAGCTCCACCGTTTAATAAAAACACGTATCCGGTTTGCAATTTAGAATCGTGGGATCGGTGTCAAAGCTTGCATTAGCGTATCCATTTCGACTAGCTCTTTGTCACCTCCATATCTGAGAAACATATCCTTAGTCCTTTTCAGGTATTTTAGGATGTTCTTGACCGCGGTCTAGTGATCCACTCTGGATTACTTTGGTACCTTCTGCCAAGCTTCTTTGCTAAGCATCGTCGGTCGGTACCAGCATTGCATACATGATAGAGCCTATGGCTGAAGCATAGGGAACATTTTTCATTTTCTCTCTATCTTCTGCTTGTGCTCGGGCATTGAGTTTGACTCAACTTCACACCTTGTATACAGGCAAGAATCCTTTCTTTGCACGATCCATTTGAACTTTTCAAAATTTTGTCAAAGTATGTGCTTTGTGAAAGTCCTATTAAGTGTCTTGATCTATCTCTATAGATCTTGATGCCCAATATGTAAGCAGCTTCACGAGGGTCTTTCATTGAAAAACTTTTATTCAAGTATCCTTTTATGCTATCCAGAAATTCTATATCATTTCCAATTAATAATATGTCATCTACATATAAAACTAGAAATGCTCTGAGCTCCCACTCACTTTCTTGTAAATCTGAGCTTCTCCAAAAGTGCAGTATAAAACCATATCTTTGATCACACTATCAAAGCGTTTATTCTAACTCGAGATGCTTGCAGTCCATAAATGGAGCGTTGGAGCTTGGACACTTTATTAGCACCTTTTGGATCAACAAAACCTTCCAAGCTGCATCATATACAACTTTTCTTCTAGAAATCCATTCAAGAATCAGGTCTTGACATCCATTTGCCAAATTTCATAATCATGAAATGCAGCAATAGCTAACATGATTCGGACGAGACTTAAGCATCGCTTCTGGTGAAAAGTCTCATCGTAGTCAACCCCTTGAACTTATCGAAAACCTTTTGCAACAAGTCGAGCTTTATAGGCAGTTACATTACCATCAGCGTCGGTCTTCTTCTTAAAGATCCATTTATTCTCAATGGCTTGCCGATCATCGGGCAAGTCACCAAAATCCATACTTTGTTTTCATACATGGATCCCATCTCAGATTTCATGGCCTCTAGCCATTTTGCGAATCTGGGCTCATCATCGCTTCCTCATAGTTCGTAGGTTCATCATGGTCAAGTAACATGACTTCCGAATAGGATTACCGTACCACTCTAGTCACGGATCTTACTCTGGTAGACCTCGAGGTTGATTAGAAACTTGATCGAAGTTTCATGATCAATATCATTAGCTTCCTCACTAATTGGTGTAGTCGTCACGGGGCGGTTCTCGTGATGAACTACTTTCCAATAAGGAGTAGATCGATTATCTCATCAAGTTCTACTTTCCTCCCCTCACTTCTTTGAGAGAAACTCCTTCTCTAGAAAGGATCCATTCTTAACAGCGAATGTCTTGCCTTCGGATCTGTGATAGAAGGTGTACCCAATAGTCTCTTTTGGGTATCCTATGAAGACACATTTCTCGATTTGGGTTCGAGCTTATCTGGTTGAAGTTTCTTCACATAAGCATCGCATCCCCAAACTTTAAGCGACAAATTTGGTTTCTTGCCAAACCACGATTCATAAGGCGTCGTCTCAGCAGTTTTGATGGTGCCCTATTTAAGCGTGAATCGGTAGTCTCTAAGCATAACCCCAAAATGATAGCGGTAAATCGGTAGAGACATCATAGATCGCACCATATCTAGTAAAATCACGATTATGGCGTTCGGACACACCATTTCGTTGTGGTGTTCGGATGGCGTGATTCGAAACTATTCGCATTGTTTCAAATGTAAACCAAACTCGTAACTCAAATATTCTCCTCCACGATCGGATCGTAGAAACTTTATTTTCTTGTTACGATGATTTTCATCTTCACTCTGAAATTCTTTGAACTTTTCAAATGTTTGATTTATGCTTCATTAAGTAGATATACCCATATCTACTCAAATCATCTGTGAAGGTGAAAATAACGATATCCATACGAGCCTCAACATTCATCGGACCACATACATGTATGTATGATTTCCAACAAATCTGTTGCTCTCTCCATAGTACCGGAGAAAAGCGTTTTAGTCATCTTGCCCATGAGGCACGGTTCACAAGTACCAAGTGATTCATAATCAAGTGGTTCCAAAAGTCCATCGATATAGAGTTTCTTCATGCGTTTTACACGATATGACCTAAGCGGCGGTTCCACAAATAACTTGCACTATCATTATCAACTCTGCATCTTTTGGCTTCAACATTATGAATATGTGCATTACTACTATCGAGATTCATCAAAATAGACCACTCTTTAAGGGTGCATGACCATAAAGATATTACTCATATAAATAGAACAACCATTATTCTCGATTTAAATGAATAACCGTCTAGCATCAAACAAGATCCGGATATAATGTTCATGCTCAGCGCGGTGTAAATGGATTTGTCACGGCGGATGTCCTAGTGAAAGGACTTGAGTCGTGGAGCCACCGCTTCGGGTTTACTTGAAGGGTTAAAGCGGACACAAAGACACGAGGTTTATACTAGTTATGAGCCCCGATGAAGGTAAAAGCCTACGTCTAGTTGTGATGGAATTGATGTGATCTCGATGGCTGGGAGCAAACAAGCCGCCTAGGCTCGAGTTGTGGTTGTCATCTTGAACCTTGCTTGGTCGTCCCCTTATATAGGCGGGTGGCGCCGTCGGTCCATAAGTCCCAACGGTTCATACTTTCATTATCCCGATTGGTATCTCTCTATTCTAACACAATACAAGTTATACATCGGGCGATTCACACTCTAGGTTCTAAACCGACTACGGGCCTTGGGCCTTCATGCCTTATACCACTAATGAAGTTAACCCGGCCCAAGTAGGCGGTTTACGCTAGTGGTAATATCTAACATTAGGCCCGAATTGATTTGAACGGTTCATGTCAATCCTTCACAAAATTCGTGTCTTGGACATCTTACGGTAATTGGTAAACCGCCATGTCGTCATCATTTACAGGTTCTTTGTAAACCGGCATAGCGTCATCATGAAATTTATCCTTTATAACGCCCTCCTTTAATAATAGCTCCTGGATTCGCTTGACCTAACTTTCTGTTGCCTTATAAATAAGACGAAGGTCATTTCCTTTCCTTTCCTTCGTCCCTTCTTCTTCGTCTTGCTTTCGCGTCGCCCGACCTTGGAGCTCCATACGCGCCGTCGACCTACGCCTCGTCTTGGGCGCTGCATCAACTGAGCGCACGAGCATTGCGGTATCTTTCCGCATCTTCTTCGTTTAAGTAAGCTTTCTCCTCTTCTTGACCTAGATCTGTTCTTAGGGTTCCATGTTATTTTTGTGTTAAATAAGCTTGCTCATACTTGTTCTCGACTCTTGAATGAATCATGAACCCCTGCTGTGTTTAGTAGTAATCTCTAAGCACGCTTTGTAATTTCTCATCTAAGTCCATAGATCTCACGCACATACCGCTCAATGGTTCACTTCGTTACGCCTTACTCTTGGAATATTTTACATTTTTGTGAGCTCATTTGTAGATCCATGGCTGTAATAAGATCTTGTGAAACCTGTTTCTGCATACCTAGTTGTCCATAGCTTCAATTGCTTCCGATGCTTAGGTCAGGCGGTTTAACTTACCATAGAAAAAAAGTTACTAAACCGGTATATACCATTAGTCCCCTGGTTGAACCGCCAGAATCCATATGATGCCGCATTGTAGAAGACCGGTTTATAGGTATTGCCTCCGGTTTATCGTAGTTTAGGTCAACACCTTCTTTTATCCAGCATATTCTTGAACCAAATCACCTTTTTCTTGTAGATCTTGCCATGGCCAAACAAGTATATGAGTGCAATTGGGTTCCCTCTCGCATCACAGAATCTCAGTTGGATGATCTAGTCACGATCGGTGCTTTAGACAATAAAGATCCCACGATCCTTTGGAGGTTCACAGAGATGAATGTCCTCCACACCCGAGGAAGGAAGCGTTGTGGTCTTCGCGAGATCACTTGGTCGGGGCTTCAAACCGCCCGGTTCTAAATTTTACCGGGATGTGTTAGCCAATTTTCAGCTCCGTCCACGGGATATTGGCCCCAATTCCGTTACCAATCTATGTCACTTTCAAGTGCTCTCGAGTATATCTTCAAGAGGCCTTGATCGAGTTGTTTAGAGATTGCTTCCACTTAAACCGTCGCCTGCTGAGTTTACCGGCGGCCCTAATACTGAATTAGGCGGTATGGCCATCGAGAAGAGAAAGAGATCCACTTATCCCCCGTCGAACTCCATACTCACCCCAAAGAGTGGAATGCAACTTGGTTTTATTGCAAGGACACCTCCACGACAATGAAAATCCCTGCACGGCTTCCGTCAGGGCGGCTCGGCAACAATCACCCTTTTCACAAAGACTAAGTGCCAAAGAGAAATTAAATATGCTCCATATTTGTCCAAGCTCCGAGCCTTTATGGCGGCGGTTTAACGAGAATAGACCTTGCGCTGTTGGATATCATGGAGCATACTGCCTCTGACCGGCGCTCGGTTTGATGTGCAAGTATCTTGATAGTGTCGATGACCCACTCGACACACTAAAATTCAACTCTCGATGATGAAGTCACAGTTACGTAAAAGATCTTTGAATGAACGGAACACCTCGTGCTCAAACCCAGTGCTTCCTTCTGCACCACCAACAAACCGCCCGTGATAAGATTTTAATTGCTCTATTGTTGAACCTTTTCTTGCTTTATCTGTCGATATTTAATTCTGCTGATCAGGGCAATAATCCATTTTGAGCAAGCTTCCACAAGACAAAAGCGGAGAAAAGGCGGTCGACCCGGCCCAAGACCAAGGTTATCAAGAAACCAGCTCATAAGAGAAAAACCACGCTTCATCGACCCGGCTATTGATGATGATGTGGGTAACCGGACCTTGAGGGTGAACTTGATTCACTTGGCTTACTTTTTACCGCCTTATTGATGATGATGCTTGTCGGGGCGGGCTGAAGCGGCAATGCGAGGTCGTTGAGGTAACTATTCTCTCTTCGATTCAGAAATCTTGCCTTTGCCAAAATTTAGCGAACAAACCGGAAAGTTAAATTTTCTCATCCTCTTGCTTATTTGGATCCCAAATTTCTTATGAAGACTTCAGCAACATGAAGCTCGCTGCACAACCCGGCCTGGTGGCGGTAGTTACCTCCGCCGGTTTACCAAGCAGATCCGGTTTAAGCGCCGCTCGAGGTCTCAGACCTTTTTATTGATTTAAATCCTAAAGCGGGTTTCTTCCGTCAACCTCTTAATCCATCCGACTCCGATTATCGGGTTGCCGCATTCATCTTACGGTGAATGGTCGGCCCTCAGCTGCCACCATTGAAAATAGTTCTTGGGTAAGCTAAAGCGAACATATGCTTCCGATTATCTTGTGTAATGGCTTATGCTTTTCCTTGACTCTTTGTTTTTCTTTCGGGGCCAAGCGAAACCAAGCAAGAAGGCCGCTTGGATAAAGCGGTGAAGAAGATGTAGCCCGAGAACATGACAAAGCGCCGGATCTTGAAGAGTTTGCTCTGAAGATATTCCCAATGATCCTCCTTTGCAAGATGATGCTATTCGAAGAGGCCTATTAACACTTCAATCTCTGGCGATCCGTCGCCAGCTCCGCTGGATTGAGAAATCCTGATCCTGGCGACAAACCGACCGCACCAACACAAACCAGCGAGGTCAAAAGATGATGATGTTGTGATTACGGTGTAGAGCGCTTTGAACCGGGAATCTGTCACCTTAACCAAGCATACCGTAAAGAGGATTTTCCGCTCTGAACAAAGGAAAATGGGATGTTGAGCCGGAGACATATCTTTGCTCGAGTGCCCAAGATCTTCATTCCTGCGATTTAAACGACTTTATACTAGCCGTATTTGTGAAAGCTGATGCGGTAAAGATGATGAGGATAAATTTGAGGTAACTCACTTCTTTACTTCGCCATTGTATCAATCCTCCTAGCCCCCAAGGGTTGGTTTGTAACCTTAATCAAGCGGGACTTGAACACAATCCTCAACACTTTGAAATCCATCATTATAGCCCCCAAGGGCGACTTAACAGCATAATTAAACGGGGCTCCGATGAAAACTTAGAACATAATTTGATCAAATAGCCATTAGCCCCAAGTGCCAAGTTGAATACATATTGAGCTTGGGACTTTGAAATCTAATAATATATAAAAATTGAAGGTGCATTAGCCCCCAAGTATCGGTATAACTTTGTTATGTGGTTGATGCCGATATCTTGGACTGCTTGTTTAAAAGCTAATATTTGTCTGTATCACGGTGAGGTGAGAATCAAGGAGGACGGATTGCCGATTTGAGGAGATCTTGAAAACCGCAGGGCGAAGCAGACAAGGCAAGGAAGAATTAACCAGCGCCTTGAGCATTGCTTTGAACAGTGAAGGAAGGCTTCAAGAAAAAGCGGGCTGATTGGGCCCTTGAAGGCCGCTTTAACCAAAAGCGGAAAATCTGAAGCTGCCCTTAAACGGTGGTGGATGAACTTCGGTAGTAAGCGGCAAATACACTCCATGACCGCTGCGATCTTTGGTAAGCTCCTTTTAACCACGTGATAATTTGAACCTCTTTGTAGTATAAATCCGGTTTGAGACCGTCCCTATATTGTTGTAGGCTACGCGCCGGGCACTTAGGAAGCGATGTGCGGAAAAAGCGAAGGCTGCCTACACCTTAGTGGAACAATTATATACCGGGCCGGCGGATCATTACCACAGCCTCTCATAACAAACGGCACCTTCTTTAATCCGGGACACTCTTAACAGGTTGTCGATGCTTCCGACCGGATTGAGAGCTGAAAAAATCCTTTGCTTGAGCCGGAGCTAATAGCGCCTTGATCGGGCGAAGGCATGGGTGCGATTTTGACCTGTGGAAGCATCTCAAGGCTATCAGCTGAAGGAAGATGGCTCTGAATTTAACAAAGATGATCTAAGGGTAATAAACCATGCGGTCGACCTCACGGCTTGTCAATTAGGCTGAAGAGGCAGACTTGGCGCATTATCAAGCGCCAATACAACAATCGAGAACAAGCGAGTGCACCCCAACTCTTGAAGCGGAGAATCTGATTCCTCAATCCGTAAGCATACTTCGCTCACGATATGAACCGTCTTCACTGATCCATGAAGAGGCTGTTTCCAAGCTTTAATGGGAATCGTTGGACCCTTTGTTGATTTCCGGGCAATGGAAGTAGAGAGCGAGGAAGCTGAGGCGGACGATGGCGAGGCGAGCTTGAACGGAAGCGGTTTGGATAGCTGTCTTTACATCTTTCCAAAATAACAATGATCTTATTCATGCACCGTGTTGCCTTGTAATAGGATAGTTAATACTTCTACCTTGAATATGCCTTCGTGCATAAGTACTTAAGCTTTTGTTCGAAAAACCTCAACTCATATTTCCTGCAATCAGAAAAATTTGAACTGCCATGTCTGGGCATGAAGCTGGCTTAGCCAAGCTTGAAGCGGAGGTTTTATAAACCATTACCGTCAACAAGGGGGGAGAAAACAGCTCCCGTATAAACCATACTGAATCAATACAAACCCCCTTGTTACTCCATGATGTTAACAGGAAAAGGTAAACCGGGCATACTTCTCCGGATTAAAGGGAATCAAATCCATCGGCTGAACGGAAAAAAAGGTGTTTGTTGACATAAAAAGAAATCCAACAAAACAAAGAACAAACAAGCCATGAAAATAACATGGAAGCAAAAGCAATGATAAAACCGTTTGCAAAAATATGCTATCTTGAGCTGATCGGATGGTGTTACCATGGTCGGACAGGACCAAGCCCCAATAGGGTGACAATGATTCAAGTCAGCTAGGCCCCCAAATGAAACCGTGGCATATATGCCAAATCAAGAAGCGTGGCAATGGTTGGGTTCGACCAAGCCCCAAGTGATTTTGTGGCCTTAGGCGATCAAGAGCGTGTTGGTTCGAGACTTGACCATGTCCCCAAGTGATCTGGTGGTATCGCCTATCAAAAGGTGTCGCGTTGGTTGGGACGACCAAGGCCCCAAGTGATATATAAAAAGCAAATGTCAAGGGGTAAACGGAGGCCGCTTTAAGCAGAGCCACTCCATGTAACCACGCATGATAAGAAAAGCGAGAGACCTGCTTTAGCTAAGGCTCGGTTTTATTATATCAAAGATAATATATACCTTTGTCATGATATGTACATAGATAGAGCCGATGGCTCCAAGTGTAATAAGGCGAAGATGAGCTATGTTCCACGGCTGTTGGTCTCCTCCTCGATGTCGTGAGTCTTGATGCTCTCGAATATCAATCGGATAGTATGACCCGTTGTGCAGACTCTTCTTGACCAAAGTTCCCTCCCAAGGTGGGGATAACTTGTGCATATCATGCGGTCTTGGATGAGTCAAAGCACCAAATCTCCTTCTTGAAAAGTTCTTGTTCTAACCGGCGGTTGTGATAGCGACAAAGATCTTGTTGGTAAATCGCCCGAGCAGACGCCGCTATATCCGCTCCTCGTCAATAGGTCCAAAGCGTCTTGCCGTCTGTCTCATTGTCGCTTCAACATAAGCTGCCACAGGCGAATCGTGCGGATATCACTAGGGAGAGCTGCCTGCTCCGTAGACCATGAAAAATGGTGTGTATCCTGTGGATCGGTTTGGCGTAGTATTGATACTCCATAGCCAGATGGTAGCTCTTCAACCCAACATCCTGGTGTTCTTTGCAATGGGACCATAAGCGGGGTTTGATGCCTCGCAAGATCTCTTGATTAGCTCGTTACGCTGTCCATTGGGTAGGGGTGTGCCATGACGACATGTCAAGTCGGATGTGCTCACGTTCTGAAATTCCTTCATAAGCGCCCTTGGATAAATTGGTACCATTGTCGATGTGATCTTTGTGTGGAAAGCCAAACGGAAAATCACCTTTTGATGAAGCTGCACGGCTGTTGCGCATCACACTTATTTGGCGAGGCTCCGCTTCAACCCACTTGGTAAATTTGTCATTTGCCACCAAAGGTGGGTTTCTTATCCTTGGATCTTTTAAAGGTCCGACCATATCCAGCCCCCAAGTTGCAAGCGGCCCGTTATTGGGATCATCCTCAATTCTTGAGTCGACACATGAAACACGCCTTGAAAATTTCGACATCCGTCACCGTTTAACCAAGTCCTCCGCATCGCATCTTGTTGTCAACGAGTAGAACCCGTAATGACGCTTTTGCCACGGAGACTTTGAATCGGCGTGGTGTCACAATCCTTCATGGATTTCTCTTAAGATTTCACAGCCTTCCTCGGGAGAAACACAGCGTTGAAACACCCTGATACTTTGCAATGATGCAATTCACCATTGACAATCGTCATAGACTTGGATCGCGGACTATCTGCTGGCTAGAATCTCATCCTCTGGTAACTCCCGGTTCATGTCGCCAAGATAAGGAACTGTCAATCGGAATAACATGCAGGGCTGCCACCAATTCGCCTCGGATGGGAATAGCCAAATCCGCTTCACACAGGAGCTTGGTGACGGGTTGTGCAATCGTCGAGAAAAGACATTAGGCGGGACCTGTTTGCTGAGAGCCCAACCAACAAAGCATCCGCCGCTTCATTCTTCGATGGTCCACATGATCCACTTGATAACCCTTGAAGCAACCATAATATTATCCACTTCCCGACGATATGCGACCATGGCGGGTCCTTAGAATCCCAAGTGCGGACACTGTTGAGGCCACAGTGCGAATCACCGAAGCACTTAACCGGCTTAAATTCATCTCCTTAGCCACCGGAGACCATGGAGCAAGGCTTCATACTCAGCTGCATTACTAGTACAAGGGAACATTAAGCGGAGAACATAACAAAACTTATCACCTCGCGGGGAAGTTAATCGACTCGAGCCCGAGCCTTCAATTACTGGATCCATCAAAATGAATAGTCAATATGTGTGATCGGCTTCTCCTCGGTGCTTGTAACTCCGTCCGGTCATTGATGAAATCAACAAGTGCTTGAGACTTCACCGCCGTCCGAGGTAGATACTTGATCCGTGTGGCCCAAGCTCTATAGCCCACTTGGCAATCGGCTGAATCGCCTCCGGTTACGTATGATATCACCCAAAGGGGCTGGCCCGACCCTTTGTGATGGGGTGCCCTTGAAAATCTTGCTTCAACTTCCATTGGCCATGAAAACACCATAGACCAGCTTACGCCAATGCGGATACCTTTGCTTGGATTCAATAAGCACCTCGCTGATATAATAAACCCACCTGAACGGATATTCCTTGCACTGCCTCCTTGCGTTCCACCACAATAGCCCGCTAACTGCGAGCATTGGCTTTCATTATAATAATAGTGGCTCCTTGTCGGCCGGAGCTGCAAGAACGGCGGATTGGCTAATTGCCGCTTCAAGTCCTCAAATGCTTCATCGGCGGACTCGGATGAAATGGCCTTCTCAAGGCGGTGATAAACGGCTCGGTCTTGGCGATTCAGCCATAAACATTGAACATCGTTAATGCACCCGGTTTAGCGAGGAGGTAATGGCGTAATCTTCTCGGATTAGCCTCAATTCCTCTATTAGACACAGTAATCGATAACACTGCCGGAACACCAAAGACACACTTGGCGGATTAAGCATCATCTTGTACACTCTTAAGTTGTCAAGGTTTCCTTCAAATCATCCACGGCGTCTCCTTTTGTCTTGACTTTACTACAATATCATCCACATAGGCGTGCACATTGCGGCGATCTGTTTATCTGAACAATTCTGTACACACCGTTGATAGGTGGCTTGGGCACTCTTGAGCCGAAGGGCATAGATACATAGCGAAGGCTCAAAGGGAGTAATAAATGCTGTCTTCTCACGGTCCTTAACCGCCATTTTGATCGATGATATCCGAATATGCATCCAAAAAACTCAAATGCTCACAACCGCCGTGGCATCAATGATCTGGTCAATGCGGGGAGGGCGAAAGGATCCATTGGACAAGCCTGACATTAAGATCCGTGTAATCCACACACATCGCCAAGTGCGTTTTCTTAAGAACCAGCACGGATTAGCAAGCCACTCTGGATGGAACACTTCAATGATAAAGCCAGTTGCTAAAAGCACGGCCACTTCCTCTCAATGGCTTTGCGCCTTTCTTGTTAAACGGCGGAGGAATTGTTTCACGGTTTATACTTAGGATCCACATTAAGAGTGTGCTCGGCGAGTTCCCTCGGTACACTGGCATGTCGGACGGTTTCCATGCAAAAATGTCGATTCTCACGAATGAACTTCGATGGCGCTTTCCTATTTGGGATCAAATTGGCCTTGATAGTGAACTGCTTGGGCGAATCGCCAGACGCGTTGTCAACAAGCTTGGTCTCAGCTGCCGATTTGAACTTCAGATCGAATCATGCTCTGTAGTTGGCTTCTTCAAAGGGGTCATATCCGCCCGACCAACATTGTCCTTATAGTACTTCAACTCCTCAGTAGCGCAGACCGACTCTGCGCATAAGCTGCATCACCTTCCTCACATTCCAGCGACCCTCGGCTCCCATGAACCATTATTGTCCCTTGTAACCCGGCATCTTGAGCTGCAAGTAGATATAACAAGGCGCGCCATGAACTTGGCATAAGCGGCCCGGCCAAACAAAGCGTGATCACGGGCTCCGGATCTTCACCAGCTCAAATGTTAGTTTTCCGACCGGGAGTCGTGCTCGTCCCCAAAGGCCACATCGGGGCTATCTTACCAGCAGGATATGCAGATTTGCGGGCACCACACCATGGAACACCGTATTAGGCGAGTGCGAGATCCTTGTTTGTTAGGCCCATGCGGCGGAATGTCTCATAGTATAGTATGTTATCTGCTCCCTCCATCCATGAGTACCTTGGTGAATTTATAACCCCCCACGGTCTACCACTAATGCTAGCTGGCCGGATTATCAACCGGGCGGGTGATCTCTCTGCTCCCCACGATAGGCTACTCGACCGGTGTAAATAGCGTGGTAAGGCGGTTCAGAAATTCACGCTCGCTTGTGGAGTTTTGTTGGCGCTTATCCAAGCTAGTTGTGAAAACATGATATTGCCCATTGTTCAACTGTTTTGGCTGGCTCACGATAACCCATTGCTGCTGCTGCTTCTTCTTCTTTGGCCGTTCGATTATTCTGGTTGTTGTGACATACGATTGATTCTGAACGGAAACTCCGCCGTGACCCGGCCCATGGAAATCGGATCTGAACCGCCACGACCCATGGTCATCTGGGAAGGCATTAGAGTTTTAAACTCCTGCATAATATAACAATCCTTCCAAGGTGGTTGCTTGGCGCCTCCTTCGTCCGTGCTTTGGGCAAGGCTGATTCAACAAATAATTCAAGCGGTTTGCGTTAGGATTGGGAGCCCCATTACGATTTGCCGCTTTACCTCTGCGCGCTGCCCACATCCTGTGCATTAGTGTTGGCCACAAAGTCCATCTGCCATCCGCCTTCGCTTGCCTCCGTTCCATGACCCGCCGGTTTGTCTTTGTTTCCCCTTGGGTTGCTATTCTTCTTTCCTTCCTGATTCATATCATCGGTCTCGGGATCCTTGGTCTTGTCCGAATCAGCATACTTCACTAAAGCGGCCATGAGAGTTCCCATGTCATTCTGAAGCGCTTCATCGTCCCAATTTCAATTTTAAAGGCTTAAACGGCGGTTGCCTTCGAGTTAAGATCGCGAGTCGGCGTGATCTGTCGGGCGCAGTGCAAAACTTCGGAAAGCGGCGCGCAATGGGTCGTTGATTCTCCGTCCTCCTGGACACAAGCCGCCCAGTCTACTATGGACTTGGGCTGCTTACATGTATCCTTGAAATTCTGGATAAACCGGGCCATAGCTGGGCCCATGAGCTGATAAATTGGGCGGGCTCTTCAACCAATGCGAGCCGTGCCTTCAAGCATCATGGTGAAGTATTTTGCACTGCAGCGGTCTCATCACATCTAGCATCTCCATGGCCATCTCATAACTTTCTACCGCCGGAGATAAATCAGCGGTGTAATTCGGCACCTTCGCGGACCCTTGAAATCTTTGGGCGGCGCACATTGCGTAAAAGCGGGAATTAAACAAGGCACTCCCAAAGGGATCGACCCTAGTCGGCGGAGGTGGTAGGGCGAACGGTGTCGGTGACCCGCATCATTACATCTTGCTAACTTCGGCCTCCCCGTGCTCGGGCCGGTCCACCACATCACGAGCATCGCGAACACCACCTACCGGGTTATTGCCACGGGCGCTTCACGGCCTCGCGCATTGCTCGATATGGCGGTTCATCCATGCACTGCTATAGCTCCGGCTTGGGCGGGCGTAGAAGTGAATCGATCGCGGTATGCGAATATGCTTCTGCTGAATCGGCGCGGTCGGGAGCTCCTTAACCCGGCGCGTCTCTATAAACTTGCGGAGAGTCCCCTTCGGCCGGGATAGCCTCTAATCGTGGCGGCGGCTGCAACAAGGTTGTCCATAGGATTAGAATAATGACCGGGCGTCGGACGGCGGAGGAACCACAATGTTACATTGAGGAGGTTCCATCGAGGCGAGGTTGGATGTCGCCCGTGGCCAGTGCCTCGATCGGTTTGTCTCCGACTCTGCGGCGGATTCTGGGTCAGCTCTGGAGTGTGAAAGAGATTTGAAGTCGAACCCTAACGGCGGCGTGATCGTGCTTCGCTTCAAGATCTCTGTGATGCGTTACGATCAAGCATGAGCTTATAGGCACAGGCGTCCAGCGGCCCGCTCTGCGGCCATCTGTCTTTTACTGCTGCTAGATCCGCTTTGGCTTGCGATCTGCTCTCTCACCTTTGCAATCTACGCATCATGGGCCTCTGATCCACGGATTGGCCTCGCCATAAGCGCGACTAGTGCATCAAGCAGATCAGATAGAACTTGAACGGCGGGCGCACAAGGCCTCCACCTTTCTTTGCCTTTGCCGCTGCTGATCCGGAGAGCATTGCTGCGGCGGTCGAAGTGATTCGCCACGTGTGCGGCCATGAATATTCCAACCCGGTTGACCTGGCACAGGGGTCCGGAATCTTTGTCGCCATCGGGACAGCCGCTAATCTGGTCGTCTTGCAAGCTGATGCAAGCGATTCGGTCTCTCGGTCGAGACTCGTCACGGAATAGGCAGCAGTCTCGCTACCGTGTTACGATTAGTCCTCCGCTCTCGCCGTGGGCGACTCCGCGAACACGCTTCACGGCGGTTTAGCACTGGGTAGATCTCGCCTGTTGAGCCGTCTCGGCGAGGTCGGTGCGGATGTCGGCTCGAGCCCGAGCTCACCGATCTTGCCAATGAAAGCGTGTATGCCACCAAAGGGACCCGGTACCCGTACTCGTCGAATCGGCCTCGGGACCCCATCTGCGTCGTCGATGTAGATCCTGCCACGGCGACTCTTGGTTCTCCGGCCCACAACATAGCCTTGAGTCCTTGAGCTTGCCCTCCAAGATCGTCAAACCATCGTGCGATAGCCCCACGGTGGCGCCAAGCTGTCGTGGATTTGTCACGGCGGATGTCCTAGTGAAAGGACTTAGTCGTGGAGCCATCGCTATGGGTTTACTTGAAGGGGTTAAAGAGGACACAAAGACACGAGGGTTTATACTAGTTGGCCCTTCGATGAAGGTAAAAGCCTCGTCTAGTTGTGATGGAATTGATGTGATCTCGATGGCTAGGAGCAAACAAGCTTACGCCTAGGCTCGAGTTGTGGTTATCTGTCTTGAACACGCTTGCTGGGTGCGTCCCTTATATACAGGTGGCCCGTCGGTCCATAAGTCCCAACGGTTCATACTCGTATCCGGTTGGTATCTCTCTATTCTAACTTACAATACAAGTTATACATCAGGCGGTTTACGACTCTGAGTTCTAAACCGACTACGGGCCTTGGCCTTCATACCTTATACCACTAATGAAGTTAACCCGGCCCAAGTAGGCGGTTTATATAGTGGTAATATCTAACAAGTGGCACAAAATAACAATTATTCAGGTCTAAAACTAATCCGAAGATAGATGTAGAGGTAGCGTGCCGACCCGCGATCACATCGACTTTGGAACCGTTCCCATCTTTATCGTCACCTCGTCCTTGGCGGTGTTAAACTTATTTACGTAGTCCACATTTGAGTTGCAAATATTAGCAGAACCGATTATCAAATACCAGTGCTCTGCGAGCTCTAGTAAGGTACACATCAATAACATGTATATCACATATACCTTTGTTCACCTTGCCATCCTTCTTATCCGCCAAATACTTGGTGCGATTCACGCCAGTGAACAGCTTGCTTGTAGTAGAAGCACTCAGTTTTAGGCTTAGGTCTAGACTTGGGTTTCTTCTCTGAGCAGCAACTTGTTTCTGTTCTTCTTGAAGTT
This sequence comes from Aegilops speltoides, assembly GCA_021437245.1. Classification (NCBI taxonomy): domain Eukaryota; kingdom Viridiplantae; phylum Streptophyta; class Magnoliopsida; order Poales; family Poaceae; genus Aegilops; species Aegilops speltoides. The sequence goes on from JAHHZJ010000805.1 coordinate 20,877, forward strand.
CCTTCTTCTTCCTTTGCCCTTTTCTTGAAACTAGTGGTCTTATTGACCATCAACACTTTATGCTCCTTCTTGATTTCTACCTCCAGCTTTTAGCATTGAGAAGAGCTCGGGGAATTGTCTTGTTCATCCCTTGCATATTATAGTTCATCACGAAGCTCTTGTAGCTTGGTGGCGATGATTGGAGAATTCATCAATGATGCTATCATCAGAAAGATTAACTCCAGTTGAATCAAGTGATTATTATACCCGGACATTTTGAGTATATGCTCCTTGACGAACTATTCTCCTCCATCTTGCAGCTATAGAACTTATTGGAGACTTCATATCTCTCAATCCGGGCATTTGCTTGAAATATTAACTTCAACTCTTGGAACATCTCATATGCTCCATAGCGTTCAAAAGCGTCGTTGAAGACCGGTTCTAAGCCGTAAAGCATAGCTGCTTGAACTATTGAGTAGTCATCGACTTTGCTCGCGGGCGTTCATAACATCTGGCGTTGCTCTGCTGCAGGCACTGGCACCAGCGGTGCTTCGAGGATGTAATTCTTACGTGCAGCAATGAGGATAATCCTCAAATTCACGGACCCGATCCGTGTAATTGCTACCATCATCTTTCAACTTTTATTTCTCAAGGCGCATTAAAATTCAACGGAACAACGGCACGAGCCATCTATCTACAACAAACATAGATAAGAAAAATACTATCAGGTACTAAGTTCATGATAAATTTAAGTTCAATTGATCATATTACTTAAGAACTCCCACTTAGGCAGACATCTCTCTAGTCATCTAAGTGATCCGTGATCCAAATCAACTAAACCATAACCCGATCATCACGTGAGATGGAGTAGTTTTCAATGGTGAACATCACTCGTTGATCATATCTACTATATGATTCACGATTCGACGAGGAGTCTAGACTAGGGGTGTCGGACAGCGGACTATCAATATCCGCGGACTCTAAGACTACGAAGATACAAGATTGAAGACTCGGCTCGTGTAGGATGGTACTTTCCTTGGCATGGAAGGCAAGCTTTGCAATCTGGATATGTAGATCTCCTACCATTGTAACCGACTCTATGTAACCCTAGCCTCCTCGGTGTCTATATAAACCGGAGGGCTTTTATCCATAGGACAACATACATTACAACAATCATACCATAGGCTAGCTTCTAGGGTTTAGCCTCCTTGATCTCGTGGTAGATCTACTCTTGTACTACCCATATCATCAATATTAATCAAGCGGGGCGTGAGGTTTTACCTCCATCGAGAGGGCACGAACACAGGTAAAAACATCGTGTCCCTTGTCTCTTGTTACTATCCGCCTAGGCGCGCGATTCGGGACCCCCTACCGAGATCCGCGGTTTGACACCGACATTGGTGCTTTCATTGAGAGTTCCTCGTATGCGTCACCGATAAGCGGATGCCTCCACCGTCTTCAAAGGCGGTGTTTTCGCCGGAGGGCCTTGGCGCGGCCAAACTATCGGCTTGGTGGTTTCTCATGACCGCTGTCGGCGCCGCTTGGCAATGACTTCTCAAGTCGTCGGAAGCAATCTTCGCGTCAGCCCTAAAGCTGCCGAGCAGTTAGATCAATAGAGCTCTCTTACATTAGCGAGCTCTTGGATCGCATCGCCGCCACAGGAGTCGCTACGGACTACAACCAGATTGGGCTTAAAACCGATCGAGAGATTAACTCTCCCGGGCCACCCTGCGTCGCGGTGGTAGAGAACATCTGGCAACTCTTTGCGGTGTTGAAAACAATTCATGTCGGATCCCGAACCCCCATGCGGATTCGCGGGGGCGGACTTCGATCGAGCATTGAACTTAAGATCATGCATCGCCCGGACTCGGGATTGTCCCCATCAAACCAAACTTCGGTCGGAAACCCTTGGCCTTTGAGCCTCAAGATGGGCAGGGATCGGATTTTATTCCACCACCCGCCCGGACATATGTGATCTATCTCTAATCGGCAAGAGCCTCTTGAAAGCAGTACATCACTCTTGGGCGATTCCTCCTGGTTATGGGCGGGATAAAGGACTGCCGAGAGAAAGCGCAATATCAATCTTACGCAATAGCGCGCGGACAAGGGAATACTAGCGCCATTGATAAATACATAAAATCAGCAGCTTCACCAATCGGCATCCATCGTGCGAAATCTTGTGCGATGGAGAGTTTCGGAAAACCGAAAATCAATTTTGGGATAATCCGGCCCCAAACCCGATCCATGATAAAGGCGCCTTACACTCGGTCCCGGATGCAAAAGCGAAAAACAAAAACCCAATAAGGGCAATGGAACCGTCTTGGAGGGATGGCTCAATGGACCTGTAAGCTTCATAATGCGGAGGGCCGTCCCAACACATAGCCTTGAGCATGTTGGATATTACGGCGGTGGCCAAAAGTGGCGAAGAGCTTCTAGCTCGAAACCACTCCAACAATACCAGCGCGGTATCAACAGTCTTGAGACTTTTGCATCAAATAATATCACAACGAACAATCCAGCGAACTTCGCGAAGTCTACCAAGTAGCAACAGCAAATCCATGGGCGACACGCTATTACCTTCATGCGGCAGCGAGCCCACATTCGAACAACGAGCCCGGCCGCGGTACTTAGTCCCATAGTGGGCGGCTTTTCGGTGACAAAGTCCTCATGAATGGCGGCGCGGACTAAACCTCATTTATGAAACTCAGCGAAAAATGGAAATTGATTGGAGCCGTATTGGCGAAGCAGCACAACCTTTAGAGAATAATCCCTAGCAGGAGCGCTGCACGGAAAAATCACACTCGATGTGGTGTTGGCTCTCCGGACAATTTCAGATCAAAGAAGTCACGTTCGGTGGCCCGTTCAGCAATGGGTATCCGCCATATTAGGGCGAGAGGCATTCACAATTTTCAAGCGATACCTCATTACGGGTACATGAAGCTCAAAATGCAGGCCCGGCGGAATAATCACTCTCGCTAGTGATCCGGACATAGCACTCGCGCCGAAAACAAGACTGCCGCACTAGCCCTCGAGGCACTATCCAAAGCCTTAGCGGCGGAGGAACTCACCGCGCTGCGCTCTCGGTGAACAGGGATGGCGTGATACTCGATAAAAGATCCAAGTCCACCTCCTTCAAACCAGCGAGCGAGATAATAAAATTCCGAGGTCCATCCAGCGGACCCAACAAAAGCGGCCTCCATTGGGGCACGATTAAACCCAGTAGGCGCGCCTTTTGCGGAATTCGCCGGGAAAATTGGGATATCTTCGCTTTGGCACCCTTCGGACATGCGGAACCCCTCGCGAGTTGGCGAGAACACAGCCTAAACATCCTAAAAAGTTCAAGCTAGTCAAAGCAGGCTCTTGGCGATTTTCGATCCCAAAAGGCGAGGCAATGGGAGAAGAGCTAGCCAAACTATTGGGCGGATTCATCGGAGATATCAAACATCGGACTGGCTGGCAAATTTGGTGATGGTACCAAGAAGGATAAATCCTGGTGCCTCGTGCCGATTTTAAAGACCTCAATAAAGCTTGCCCAAAGGATCCCTTCCCTCTCCCCGCATCGATCAAATTATCGATGCCACGCGCGAACACGATTTGTTGTGCTTCACGGGCGCATACTCGGCTATCATCAAATCAAGATGGCGGAAGCGAACCAAGCATAGCGGCATTTATCACTCCATATGGACCATTACGCTTCAACACGATGCCCGCCGGACTCAAAAACACCGGCGCAACATATCGGCGCATGATTCAAACATGTCAGCCCCGGATCGGCAAAGCAGGCGAGGCATCGTGAGCGACATAGTCGTCAAAACAAAACACGTTGAAACTTTAGTAGACGATTTGAGGCTCACATTTGACAACCTCAGAGCATATGACATCAAGCTGAATCCGTAAAAATGCGTTTTTGGCGTACCAGCCGGAAAGCTGCTGGGCTTCATCGTATCCGGTAGAGGAATTGAAGCAAATCTAGCTAAAATCCGAGCTCTGTCACAGTTGGATATTCCAAAAGACCTCAAACAAATATAAAAATTAACGGGATGCGTGGCAGCCCTAAGCGCTTATCTCCGTTTAGGAGAAAAGGCGCTGCCCTCTATCGCCTCCTCGGCGCACGAACACCAGTGGGCGGATGCCTCCTTGCGGACTCGAAGAAATAAAGGCCATATTGGCAACAAATCCGGTCTGGCTGCGCCCATTTTGGCGAACCAATGTTATTATACATCGCAGCAGCGCATCAAGTTGTAAGCGTGGTCCTCGTCGTCGAGCAGTGACGAAGGGCATAAATTCCCTCTTCAAAAACCAGTGTACGATGTATCCTTGTGTTAACCCCTGCAAATCCGTTACCGCACTATCGAGAAGATAGCATATCACGGTGTTCATGGCGTCCGGAAACTCGGCACTACTTTCAAGAGTGTTCGATAACGGTGGCCTCTGAAGTACCACTCAATGACATTATAAATAACGCGGCATAGCGGGCAGGATTGCAAAATGGGCCATTGAGCTTTTACCATTCGACATAACTTATAAACCTCGGCGAGCTACAAAGTCACAAGTTTTGGCTGACTTACGTGGCGAATGGACTGAAGCGAACTCCCTAAAATGCGGCGCATACTCAATGGACTATGCATTTAAGCGGCTCCAAAATGTTGGCGGATGGAAATGGCGTCGTCTTGGCGTCCCCACGGAATCTGATCGATATGTACTTCAAATAATGTACGGACTCCAACAATGCAGCGAATCGAGGCCTGTTACATGGTCTCCGGATGGCGGTCTCCATGGGCATTCAACGCCTAGAGTGCGCGGGGACTCAAACCTTGCAATATCCCAAATAAGCGGAGACTTTGGCGCCAAGGATCCGAAAATGGCAACATATCATAGCGCTGTCCTAAAATGTCATTTCGGTTTGAAGGACTCGAATTCCATCACATAGCCGAGATAATAACCAAGCGGCCGGCGTCTGGCATGCATCGGTGCGAAGCGTGATGCTGTCCCTCAATTATCTTCTGGAGCGGCTCTTCAAGCCATCCGTACTATGGGAAGAGGAGCCGGTAGCGACAAACCGGAGAAAACCGCACCAACGGTGATTGGCGAGATGACATAACACCCTCCATACGTCATAATGGCGGTAATCGGCGTGGACAGAACCTTTCTAGCCTACTTACTTGGCAGGAACTTCCGAACCAAAACAAGGCCCATTGCATAGTCCGTGATCGAAGGTCTACAAGGTCCATGAGGAGAACTTTATAAGAAAAGTACCACGGAGTCCTTCAAAGGTGTATCTCCGAAGAAGAAGGCGAAACCTCTGGCTAATATTCATGCGGATTAGGCGGACACCACGCAGCAGCCGGGCCCTTGTAGGAGGCATTCCATACATGATTTTATTGGCCGGCGGCTCGGGGGGATACAGGACTTGGTCAGCGATCGTTGGTTGTCGACTCTTTGCTAATCGAGCCATATGCCACCCGCCCTCAAAACCATACCCATTACCTGGCGTTCGCGATGCAGGGGCTTGACATGGTTGGACCCCTTAAAGGGAACCCACAAAAAAGTACCTATTGGTCATGGTGGATAAGTTCACCAAATGGATAGAGGCCAAACCGGTCAAAGCGGCGAGTCGGACCAGTGATAGACTTTATATCGGGGTGGTACACCGTTCTGAGTCCCCCAGCATCATCACCGACAACGGCACGAACTTCACAGCCGGCGAGGTTAAGTCATGGTGCAAAAATATGGGCATCAAGCTCGACTATCGTCGATCTATCACCCTCAAACCAGCGGTCAGTGGAAAGAGCAAATGGTCTAATAATGGCGGCATTAAACCCGGACTAGTGAGGTCACTCACTAAATCCGACACACAATGGGTCGAGGCTCGACTCCGTACTCACGGGGCTGCGGACAACGCCTAACCGTACTACGGATTCACACCATTTTTTATGGTATCTGGCGCGAAGCGATCTTACCTGTGACATTATTCATGACTCACCTCGAGTGCGCATGTATGAGAAAGAAGGCGAGCTTGATCGGCGGGACAGCTGGACACATTGGAGGAAGAGCGGGGCGTCGTGAAGGCTCGTTCCGCATTCTATCGGCAGCGGCCGAAGATATCAAAGCGAAATGCGGGCCAAGACTTACAGCGTTGGTGAACTAGTTCTCGCTGCCGGACAAGAAAAGGACAAGCTCAAGCCTAAATGGGAGGGCCCTTCATTGTCGATCAAATCTTGACCGGTAGAGCATACCATCTCTGAAATCGTCGGATCACCGACTCGAGCGAACCCATGGATCGCAGCCCGCCTCCGATGATTCTATGCCTAGCGCGGACTAAGAGTTCGTCCCCTTCCCCGTCAAACTTTTACACTTGGCTGTCTTTTGTTTCTCTTTTATCCTTGTCACTTAAAAGCCCTTCGGGCCTATTTTGCATTCTTTGCATCGCATGATGTGCCATCCGCACTCATCATTCACAGGGGCTTCTTTTACGAAGCTCAATTATCTGAGTTTATACCCGGCACATGTGTCAAGCTTCCACATGTACCTTTTACTCGCCATTATATGCATCGATATGACTTAAGTTTTGGCCAAGCTGGGTTACTGGCTCTGTGCTTACCCTCGTTCCCGATTGTTTGGCTAGGAGGTAAAGGAGCACCTCTGCGATTATTCTTGCCGGTCGGCGGATGTGTACCTCATCTTGGGTGAAGCGAAAGCTAAGCGTTCTTAAGGGAATATTGGTCGGTGACTTAAAGATGACTTTTTACCTATTTATCTATCTACCCCGGATGTTTCTTTGCTTTCTTTGCAGTCGGACATCCACTTTAGGGCATGCCTCCGGGAAAGGAACCCTTAGCGGAACTATTCTCCTGGAAGATGTTTCTTACTAACCATGTAATATAACATAACTAGTTGGGCACTTATGCGATAAAGCACTAATGACCCCTCTTTGGTCTCCATGCATACCACGGTTGTTTCTTAACCAAAAGGTATTCGGACACACTCCGGACTCTAGGGTCCGAGTCAAAGCGAAAAGGTCGGCAAAGACAAGCGATCTACAATCCGGCTAGAAGGCATTTCACATGTCACTTTAAAGGATAACATACATTGTCAAATTCTTGATTGTATTCCTCCTCAATCCCGTCTAACAGGTTGTCTAGTTCTGATCCCGTTGGGAAAATTTAGCAGCCAACTCTACTTGGCTATACACTAAACTCACGAGGATCTCCTTCCCGCCGGGCCCCACCGGTCCAACCGGCCATGTGGTTGGGATCCGCCTTCTTATGCAGCGTCTTCACCATGGCCCAAGCCTCCACAGCACCTTGGCGGCAAGCGAAATCTTCCACAAGCAGGCGCTGCCGCCTCCTGCAGCTTCTCCATAACCTCCCGAGGCCCTCGGGTAGGGTGAGGCTGGCCATAAAGCTGAGCAGCGCCACTCATTGCACTGCCGAACTTCGTTCGAGTAGCTGCAACAGATTCGGAAGTTGATCACCCATTGATATGGGCATCTCCTCTGCAGGGCGACCCGTGAGTATACCTACAAGACATATCATGTCAAAATACTTCCTCGCCGAACTCTTCTTTTCAAAAGAGTTCGCTCAAGCCTACTATAAATGCATGCGGCGAAGCGCTGATTCTCCTATGAGCCGGACAGCTCGGCTGGCGCCTTCAGCTCTTCTCCGAGCTTGGCGTTGGCACCTTGGAGCTTGTTCCTTTCTGCTGAACCCTATTCAGCACACTCTCGCCGACCTTTAGCTGGCGTAGCAATCTTACTGTCCGGATCTTGTCGGCGGTACCTGCAATGTCATTATTAGACTTCGGCGCTACGCCGCTGGCAGCTTATATTTCTTAATAAAAATGTGTTACGGGGAGGGTCTTTCCGTCTCCTCCTGCGGCTGACAAGTGCAGCCTCAAGTTGGGCCTTGCAATCTTGCAGCTCGAGACAGTGGGCGTTCTTCTTGTTAAGTGCCTGAAATTTCCAATGATCCTTAAATCAGTTAGCATAACTACTTTAAGTCTCGGAGACTCTTGGTATATACAACCATTAAAATTCCCTTACCGTATGTCTTTCACATCTTTGCTCTGTAGCTCTGGTAAAACCATTTTGAGCAGCATGGAGATCGCGTCCCTGCGTTAAAGGCATCCAATGCCTCGGGAAAAGCGCTTCTTGAAATCTTGTCGTGGCGCCTATGGTTCATGGCGCTCTCCACCTCGGACTTGGTGGCGGACGATCAGCCGGTATCCTCCGTTGGAGAAGGATCCGGCTCGCGTCCTGCGCTTGCCCCCCCTCGGGCGGCTGGAGCCTGGCGGTGTTGGTCGGATTGGCAATTCCTGCGCTCGTAGTCCGGCGGCGCTTTTCTCTAAAGATCATGAGCACTCAGGCGTTTCCTTGGGCGTTGCTCGAAAATTCAAATCTGAGCTATACCTTTGCGGTGGCGTTTCCGTCCGCCTTTGCGCTCCTTTCCACTGCTGGTTGGATGACCTCTGTTGGTGGCCGCGCGTGAGCTCGGCTTCTGCCGTAAAGGCGCTTCTGCAAAAATACCATCATTGCGAAGGTCGAAATGGGCGGGGATGAGATAATGGTGTCGGACTTGATCGCGATCACAGGAAGCGGACTTAGCCGGGGTAGTCCGCCGTAATGGCGACCAAAGCATTGTCTATGCTGAGCTGGTGATACACCCGTCGATCAGCTCCACCTCGATGTCGGGTCCTCTTGAGGCGGATCGAGATCCTACGGATCCTCGGGTTGCGAGCAGGACTCACCATGTCCTCCACAGTCCGGCGTAGGTCTGCGCCGAAGACATAATGTAAAGCTTAAACTTGAAAGCATGGGTTGAGCCCTTCAAGGTGTTCACTTACCCATCCTCAGGGTTGATCATGGAAAACCCATTCAAAGGTTAGTTCGAAGAAATCCTCCTTCTCCCCTTATGCAGCTGGGCGGGATCTTCACGAGATCCTCGGTCGAATCCGGCCCTTCTTGCGGCCGTGCGGAATAACATCGTCTTCCCGTTGAAATCCCACATGGGGTGGCCTCTATATTGCGATGGCTGTACCCTCGCTTGATGCATGTCGCCATGACTCCTATCATGGTCAAGCGGAATGAGCCATTAATCTTATCCGGCCCATCAAGTAGTGGGCGCTCTTGTCTTCCTCAATCGGGGGATCATGAGGCGCCGGTGTGGCGTTTCTTCAAGGAGCAGCACTAAACTCCGGGAGGCCGATCCGGCCGGAGTGCAGCGTGGGCGTCTCCTATATAAAACCACTCGAGGCGGTCTTGGATGCCTTCTTAGGAGTGCGGATAGGTATCCGGTCTGGCGATCGCCATATTTGGCGTCGCCCACTTGATATATGGACCCCTGGTGGAAGCGAGTGCGAGGCAAAACAGCCTCTTCCACAATGCGAAATGGGGCTCGATGCCGGGAATAGCTCGCAAAAACTCGTAGCCATGATATGCGGGGCGAGGCGGGCGTGAGGTGGTCGAGCTGAGTCGTAGAACTTGAGGAGCCAGCGGAGGAGCGGATGTATTAAATCCGAGTCCCTTATCGGATAAGGGACAAAACATACTCGCTCCCCTTATTAGGGCTTGGAGTGTCCTCCGCTTTGTCTCCCACCTTGATAAGTAACCGTCCGGCCAATTTGGGACCATGAGCGGAGGAGAATCCCCCGTTTGGAGCTGCACTAGCTCGTTGTGCGAAATAGAGCACCTCCTCCAATTCCCGGCGGTGGGCTGGGGCAGCGTGAAGAAGAGTCGCGTTGACGATCCATGGTGGAATGGATTTCTAGGTCAAAAGCGCTTGACGGAGTATTCAGCGGGAGGAAGGCGGTGTGGTTTGGATCTGGATTCTTGCCTCTTTTATAGGTAGGCGACTTCGCACAATTAGGGGTGAAATGCAAAAGACACCTGGCTTTTCGCATTCGATGCGGCAGCGTGGAAGAGGCCATTATTTGGCGTAGAAGCCGAGAACACGATATTCAAGATGAAGCGGACACTTTTACGGCGGTACATCAAATTTGAAGGAGAACCGCCTTACAGCGCCGAAGACTATAAAGCGCTGGACTTATCGTCATTGAAGCCTGGTTAAGAGACTCTTGAGGAGTCTGGACTAGGGGTGTCGGACAGCCGTACTATCAATATCCGCCGGACTCCAAGACTACGAAGATACAAGATTGAAGACTCCGGCTCGTGTCTGGATGGTACTTTCCTTGGCGTGGAAGGCAATCTTGGCAATACGGATATGTAGATCTCCTACCATTGTAACCGACTCTGTGTATCCCTAGCCTCCTCCGGTGTCTATATAAACCGGAGGGCTTTAGTCCGTAGGACAACATACATTACAACAATCATACCATAGACTAGCTTCTAGGGTTTAGCCTCCTTGATCTCGTGGTCGATCTACTCTTGTACTACCCATATCATCAATATTAATCAAGCAGGACGTAGGGTTTTACCTCCATCGAGAGGGCCTGAACCTGGGTAAAAACATCGTGTCCCTCGTCTCTTGTTACCATCCGCCTAGACGCACAGTTCGGGACCCCCTACCCGAGATCCGCCGGTTTTGACACCGACAGTCGACCTTTCGGTCTCCGTGTTGCGAGGCCATATCTGCATATGCTAGGCTCGTCAAGTTTAACTTGAGTATTCTGCGTGTGCAAAACTAGCTTGCACCCGTTGTAGATGGACATTGAGCTTATCACACCCGATCATCACGTGGTGTCTGGGGACGATGAACTTTGGCAATGGTGCATACTCAGGGAGAACACTTCTTGATAATTTAGTAAGAGATCATCTTAAAATGCTACCGTCAATCAAAGCAAGATAAGATGCATAAAGGATAAACATCACATGCAATCAATATAAGTGATATGATATGACCATCATCATCTTGTGTTTGTGATCTCCATCTCCGAAGCACCGTCATGATCACCATCGTCACCGGCGCGACACCTTGATCTCCATCGTAGCATCGTTGTCGTCTCGCCAACTATTGCTTCTATGACTATCGCTACCGCTTAGTGATAAAGTAAAGCAATTACATGGCGTTTGCATTTCGTACAATAAAGCGACAACCATATGGCTCCTGCTAGTTGCTGATAACTCGGTTACAAAACATGATCATCTCATACAATAAAATATAGCATCACGTCTTGACCATATCACATCACAACATGCCCTGCAAAAACAAGTTAGACGTCCTCTACTTTGTTGTTGCAAATTTTACGTGGCTTCTATGGGCTGAGCAAGAACCGTTCTTACCTACGCATCAATAACCTAGCGATAGTTCGTCAAGTTAGTGCTGTCTTAACCTTCACAAGGACGGGTGTAGCCATACTTGGTTCAACTATAGTTGGGCCGACACCGCCAGCCACACTGTGTGCATATGCGTCGGTAGAACCAGTCTCGCGTAAGCGTCTGGCGTAATGTCGGTCGGGCGCTTCATCCAACAATACCGCCCGAACCAAAGTATGACATCTTTGGTAAGCGGTATGACTTATATCGCCCACAACTCACGTGTGTTCTACTCGTGCATATAACATCAACACATAAAACCTGGCTCGGATGCCCTTTGTTGGGGAGCGTAGTAATTTCAAAAAATTCCTACGCTGCGCAAGATCATGGTGATGCATAGCGAGAGGAGAGTGTTGTCCATGTACCCTTATAGATCGTGGCGGAAGTGTTATGACAGCGCGGTTGATGTAGTCGTGCGTCTTCACGATCCGACCGATCCAAGCACCGAGCGTCACGGCACCTCCGTGTTACGCTGCGTTCAGCTCGAAGGCGATCCCGGACTCCGATCCAGCGAGGGTGTCGAGGATGAGTTCCGTCGGCCGCGATGGCATGGTGGCGATGATGATGTTCTACCGGCGCGGGGCTTCGCCTAAACTCATGACGATATGGTGAGGTGGAATATGGTGGAGGGGGCACCGCTGCGGCTAAGAGCGATCATGATGATCAACTTGTGTGTCCTAAGGTGCCCCCTTGCCCCGTATATAAAGGAGCAAGGGGAGGCGGCCCGGCCCTTGTGGCGCGCCGGGGAGAGAGTCCTCCTCCTAGTAGATGGGACTCCTCTTTCCTACTCCTACTAGGAGGGGCAAGGAAGGGGGAGAGGAGAGGGAAGAGGGGTGCCGCCCCTCCTAGTCAATCGGACCCGGAGGGAGGCCGCGGCCCATCTTGGCTGCCCCTCTCTCTCTCCACTAAAGCCCATAAGGCCCATTACTTCTCCCGGGGGGGGGGGGTTCCGGTAACCCTCCGGCACTCCAGTTTTCTTCGAAATCACCCGGAACACTTCCGGTGTCCGAATATAGTCGTCCAATATATCGATCTTTATGTCTCGATCATTTCAAGACTCCTCGCCAGGTCCGTGATCACATCCGGGACTCCGAACAACCTTCGGTACATCAAAACTTATAAACTCATAATAAAACTGTCATCGCAATGTTAAGCGTGCGGACCCTACGGGTTCGAGAACTATGTAGACATGACATAGAACTGTTTCCGGTCAATAACCAATAGTGGAACCTGGATGTTCATATTGGCTCCTACATATTCTACGAAGATCTTTATCGGTCGAACCGCATAACAACATCGTTGTTCCTTTGTCATCGATTATGTTACTTGCGAGATTTGATCGTCGGTATCAATACCTAGTTCAATCTAAATTCTTGTGCAAGTCTCTTTACTCGTTCGTAAATACATCATCCGTAACTAACTCATTAGTTACAATGCTTGCAAGGCTTAAGTGATGTGTATTACAAGAGAGGGCCAGAGATACCTCTCCAACAATTGGGTGACAAAACCTAATCTCGAATTCGCCAACCCAACATGTTCCTTGGAGACACAGTAGAAACACCTTTATAATCACCCGATTCGTTGTGGCGTTTGGTAGCACACAAAGTGTTCCTCAGATAAGCAGGAGTTGCATAATCTCATTGTTGTAGGAACTTTTATAAGTCAAGAAGAAAGCAATAGCAACATACTAAACAATCAAGTGCTAGGCTAACGGAATGGGTCAAGTCAATCACATCATTCTCCTAATGATGTGATTGTTGAAAACGTAGTAATTTCAAAAAATTCCTCGCACGCGCAAGATCATGGTGATGGCGTAGCAGCGAGAGGAGAGTGTTAGTCCACGTACCCTCGTGGGCCGTGGCGGAAGTGTTAGCTGTAGCGATTGATGTAGTCGTCGTCTTCACGATCCGACCGATCCAAGCACCGAGCGTCACGGAGCCTCCGAGTTCAGCACTGCGTTCAGCTCGATGGCGATCTCGGCCTCCGATCCAGTGAGCTCCGGAGATGAGTTCCGTTAACCTGACGGCGTGGTGGCGATGATGATGTTCTACGGCGTGGGGCCGCCTAAACTCATGACGATATGACCGAGGTGGAATATGGTGGAGGGGCACCACACGGCTAAGAGCGATCCGTAGATCAACTTGTGTGTCTATGGGGTGCCCCCTGCCCCGTATATAAAGGAGGGAGGGAGGTGCGGCGGCCCCTAGGGAGTGCGCTGGAGAGTCCTACTCCCAGGAGTAGGACTCCCCTCTGCCTTAGTGGAGAAGGAAGGGGGAGGAAAGAGGAAAGAGGCGCCGCCCCTTCCTTGTCCTATTCGGACTAGGGGGGGGCGCGGCGGCCTGCCTGGCGGCCCTCCTCTTCTCCCTCTTGGCCCACTAAGGCCCATTATCCCCGGGAGGTTCGGTAACCCCGGTGTTCGGTAAAATCCGATTCCGGAACCATTCCGATGTCAAACATAGGCTTCAATATATCAATCTTTATGTCTCGACCATTTGAGACTCCTCGTCATGTCTGTGATCACATCCGGGACTCGAACAAACTTGGTACATCAAAACTTATAAACTCATAATAAAAGCTGTCATCGTAGCGTTAAGCGTGCGGACCCTACGGGTTCGAGAACTATGTAGACATGACCTAGAACCATTCTTGGTCAATAACCAATAGCGGGACACGGATGCCCATATTTGTTGCTACATATTCTCGAAGATCTTTATCGGTCAAACCGCATAACAACATAAGTTGTTCCCTTTGTCATCGGTATGTTACTTGCGAGATTTGATCGTCGGTATCAATACCTAGTTCAATCTCGTTACGGCAAGTCTCTTTACTCGTTCGTAATGCATCATCTCGTAACCAACTCATTGGTCACATTGCTTGCAAGGCTTATAATGATGTGCATTACAGAGAGAACCGAGAGATACCTCTCCGAGCGATCGGATGACAAAACCTAATCTCGAATTATGCCAACCCAACATGTACCTTGAAACACACTGTAGACACCTTTATAATCACCCGATTCGTTGTGACGTTTGGTAACACACAAAGTGTTCTTCGGTAAGCAGGAGTTGCACAATCTCATAGTTGCGAGGAACTTTGTATAAGTCATGAAGAAAGCAATAACGGTATACTAAGCGATCAAGTGCTAGGCTAACGGAATGGGTCATGTCAATCACATCATTCTCCTAATGATGTGATCCCACTAATCAAATGACAACACATATCTATGGTTAGGAAACATAACCATCTTTGATTAATGAGCTAGTCAAGTAGAGGCATACTAGTGACTATAGTTTTGTCTATGTATTCACACATGTATCATGTTTCAGGTTAATACAATTCTAGCATGAATAATAAACATTTATCATGATATGAAATAAATAATAACTTTATTATTGCCTCTAGGGCATATTTCCTTGAGTCTCCCACTTGCACTAGAGTCAATAATCTAGATTACATAGTAATGATTCTAACACCCATGGAGTCTTGGTGCTGATCATGTTTTGCTCGTGAGAGAGGCTTAGTCAGCAGGTGCTGCAACATTCGAGATCCGTATGTATTTTGCAAATCTCTATGTCTCCCACTTGGACTTGGTCCCGAATGGAATTGAGGCGTCTCTTGATGTGCTTGGTCCTCTTGTGAAATCTGGATTCCTTTGCCAAGGCAATTGCACGATATTGTCACGAGAAGATCTTCATTGGTCCCGATGCACTAGGTATGACACCTAGATCGGAAATGAACTCCTTCATCCAGACTCCTTCATTTGCTGCTTGAAGCAGCTATGTACTCCGCTTCACATGTAGATCCATACGGCGCTTTGTTTAGAACTGCACCAACTTACAGCTCCACCGTTTAATAAAACACGTATCCGGTTTGCGATTTAGAATCGTCCGGATCGGTGTCAAAGCTTACATCGGCGTAACCATTTCGACTAGCTCTTTGTCACCTCCATATCTGAGAAACATATCCTTAGTCCTTTTCGGTATTTCGGGATGTTCTTGACGCTGTCGATGATCCACTCTGGATTACTTTGGTACCTTCTGCCAAGCTTATTGCTAAGCATCGTCGGTCTGGTACGAATTGCATACATGATAGAGCCTATGGCTGAAGCATAGGGAACATTTTCATTTTCTCTCTATCTTCTCTTGTGGTTGGGCATTGAGTTGGACTCAACTTCACACCTTGTAGCTTTTCAAGAATCCTTTCTTTGCACGATCCATTTGAACTTTTCAAAATTTTGTCAAGGTATGTGCTTTGTGAAAGTCCTATTAAGCGTCTTGATCTATCTCTATAGATCTTGATGCCCAATATGTAAAGCTTCACGAGGTCTTTCATTGAAAACTTTTATTCAAGTATCCTTTTATGATATTTAGAAATTCTATATCATTTCCAACTAATAATATGTCATCTACATATAAAACTAGAAATGCTATAGAGCTCCACTCACTTTCTTGTAAATCTGAGGCTTCTCCAAAAGTGCATATAAAACCATATCTTTGATCACACTATCAAAGCGTTTATTCAACTCGAGATGCTTGCAGTCCATAAATGGAGCATTTGGAGCTTGCACACTTTATTAGCACCTTTTGGATCAACAAAACCTTCGGCTGCATCATATACAACTCTTCTTCTAGAAATCCATTCAAGAATGCAGTCTTGACATCCATTTGCCAAATTTCATAATCATGAAATGCAGCAATAGCTAACATGATTCGGACAGACTTAAGCATCACTATGGGTGAGAAAGTCTCATCGTAGTCAACCCCTTGAACTTGTCGAAAACCTTTTGCAACAAGTCGAGCTTTATAGACAGTTACATTACCATGAGCATCAGTCTTCTTCTTAAAGATCCATTTATTCTCAATGGTTTGCGGATCATTGGGCAAGTCAACCAAAGTCCATACTTTGTTTTCATACATGGATCCCATCTCAGATTTCATGGCCTCTAGCCATTTTGCGAAATCTGGGCTCATCATCGCTTCCTCATAGTTCGTAGGTTCATCATGGTCAAGTAACATGACTTCCAGAATAGGATTACCGTACCACTCTAGTGCGGATCTTACTCTGGTAGACCTACGAGGTTCAGTAGAAACTTGATCTGAAGTTTCATGATCAATATCATTAGCTTCCTCACTAATTGGTGTAGTCGTCACAGGAACCGGTTCTCGTGATGAACTACTTTGCAATAAGGGAGTAGATCTGATCATCTCATCAAGTTCTACTTTCCTCCCTCACTTCTTTGAGAGAAACTCCTTCTCTAGAAAGGATCCATTCTTAACAGCGAATGTCTTGCCTTCGGATCTGTGATAGAAGGTGTACCCAATAGTCTCTTTTGGGTATCCTATGAAGACACATTTCTCCGATTTGGGTTCGAGCTTATCTGGTTGAAGTTTCTTCACATAAGCATCGCATCCCCAAACTTTAAAAGCGACAACTTTGGTTCTTGCCAAACCACGGTTCATAAGGCGTCGTCTCAGCGGTTTTGATGGTGCCCTATTTAGCGTGAATGCGGCCGTCTCTAAAGCATAACCCCAAAGCGATAGCGGTAAATCGGTAGAGACATCATAGATCGCACCATATCAAGTAAAAATACGATTCGACGTTCGGACACACCATTTCGTTGTGGTGTTCGGGTGGCGTGAGTTGAAACTATTCGCATTGTTTCAAATGTAAACCAAACTTGTAACTCAAATATTCTCCTCCACGATCGGATCGTAGAAACTTTATTTTCTTGTTACGATGATTTTCCACTTCACTCTGAAATTCTTTGAACTTTTCAAATGTTTGAGACTTGTGCTTCATTAAGTAGATATACCCATATCTACTCAAATCATCTGTGAAGGTGAGAAAATAGCGATATCCGCCACGAGCCTCAACATTCATCGGACCACATACATCGGTATGTATGATTTCCAACAAATCTGTTGCTCTCTCCATAGTTCGGAGAAGCGGTGTTTTAGTCATCTTGCCCATGAGGCACGGTTCATAAGTACCAAGTGATTCATAATCAAGTGATTCGAAGTCCATCGGTATGGAGTTTCTTCATGCGTTTACGCCGATATGACCTAAGCGGCGATTGCCACAAATAAGTTGCACTATCATTATCAACTCTGCATCTTTTGGCTTCAACATTATGAATATGTGTATCACTACTATCGAGATTCAATAAAATAGACCACTCTTTAAGGGTGCATGACCATAAAAGATATTACTCATATAAATAGAACAACCATTATTCTTTGATTTAAATGAATAACCATCTAGCATCAAACAAGATCCGGATATAATGTTCATGCTCAGCGGCACCAAATAACAATTATTCAGGTCTAAAACTAATCCCGAAGGTAGATGTAGAGGTAGCGTGCCGACCGTGATCACATCGACTTTGGAACCGTTTCCCAGCGCATTGTCACCTCGTCCTTGGCGATGCTCGCTTATTCCGTAGTCCTGTTTGAGTTGCAAATATTAGCAGAACCGGTATCAAATACCAGTGCTACTACGAGCTCTAGTTAGGTACACATCAATAACATGTATATCACATATACCTTTGTTCACTTTGCCATCCTTCTTATCCGCCAAATACTTGGGGCGATTCCGCTTCGATGACGATCGCTTGCGGTAAAGCACTCGATTTGGGCTTAGGTCGGACTTGGGTTTCTTCTCTTGAGCAACAACTTGCTTGCCGTTCTTTTGAAGTTCCCTTCTTCTTCCTTTGACCTTTTCTTGAAACTAGTGGTCTTGTTGACCATCAACACTTGATGCTCCTTTTGATTTCTACCTCCGCAGCTTTTAGCATTGCGAAGAGCTCGGGAATAGTCTTGTTCATCCCTTGCATATTATAGTTCATCACAAAGCTCTTGTAGCTTGGTGGCGATGATTGGAGAATTCATCAATGACACTATCATCGGAAGATTAACTCCCGGTTGAATCAAGTGATTATTATACCCGGACATTACGAGTATGTGTTCCTTGCAGAACTATTCTCCTCCATCTTGCAGCTATAGAACTTATTGGAGACTTCATATCTCTCAATCCGGGCATTTGCTTGAAATATTAACTTCAACTCCGGAACATCTCATATGCTCCATGGCGTTCAAAAGCGTCGTTGAAGACCGGTTCTAAGCCGTAAAGCATGGCACACTAAACTATAGAGTAGTCATCGACTTTGCTCTGCGGGCGTTCTTAACGTCGTCGGTTGCATCAATGACGGCACTGGCACCAGCGGTGCTTCGGGGCGTAACTTTTACGTGCAGCAATGAGGATAATCCTCGAGATTACGGACCCGATCCGTGTAATTGCTACCATCATCTTTCAACTTTGCTTTCTCAAGGAGCATTAAAATTCAGCGTAACAACACACGAGCCATCTATCTACAAACAAACATAGACAAGAAAAATACTATCGGTACTAAGTTCATGATAAATTTAAGTTCAATTAATCATATTACTTAAGAACTCCCACTTAGATAGACATCTCTCTAGTCATCTAAGTGATCACGTGATCAAATCAACTAAACCATAACCGATCATCACGTGAGATGGAGTAGTTTTCAATGGTGAACATCACTATGTTGATCATATCTACTATATGATTCACGCTCGACCTTCGGTCTCCGTGTTCGAGGCCATATCTGCATATGCTAGGCTCGTCAAGTTTAACTTTGAGTATTCGCGTGTGCAAAACTGGCTTGCACCCGTTGTAGATGGACGTAGAGCTTATCACCCGATCATCACGTGGTGTGCAGGCACGACGAACTTTGCAGCGGTGCATACTCGGGAGAACACTTCTTGATAATTTTAGTGAGAGATCATCTTAAAATGCTACCGTCGATCAAAGCAAGATAAGATGCATAAAGCATAAACATCACATGCAATCAATATAAGTGATATGATATGGCCATCATCATCTTGTGCTTGTGATCTCCATCTCGAAGCACCGTCGTGATCACCATCGTCATCGGTAGCGACACCTTGATCTCCATCGTAGCATCGTTGTCGTTCGCCATCTATTGCTTCTCGACTATCGCTACCGCTTAGTGATAAAGTAAAGCAATTACAGAGGCATTGCATTTCATACAATAAGCGACAACCATATGGCTCTGCCGATTTCCGATAACCGGTTACAAAACATGATCATCTCATACAATAAAATATAGCATCACGTCTTGGCCATATCACACACAACATGCCTGCAAAAACAAGTTAGGCGTCCTCTACTTTGTTGTTGCAAATTTTACGTGGCTGCTACGGGCTTAGCAAGAACCGTTCTTACCTCGCATCAAAACCACAGCGATAGTTCGTCAAGTTGGTGCTGTTTTAACCTTCGCGAGGACGGGCGTAGCCACTCGATTCAGCTAAAGTGAGAGAGCAGACACCGCCAGCCACCTTTAAGCACGAGTGCTTGTAGCAGTGAAACCAGTCTCGCGTAAGCGTCTGGCGTAATGTCGGTCGGGCGCTTCATCTCACAATACCGCCCGAACCAAAGTATGACATCTTTGGTAAGCGGTATGACTTATATCGCCCACAACTCACTAGTGTTCTACTCGTGCATATAACATCAGCGCATAAAACCTGGGCTCGATACCCTTTGTTGGGGAGCGTAGTAATTTTAGAAAAATTTCCTCGCGCCGCGCAAGATCATGGTGATGGCATAGCAGCGAGAGGAGAGTGTTGTCCACGTACCCTCGTGAACCGTGGCGGGCGTTAACTGTAGCGGTTGATGTAGTCGTCGTCTTCACGATCCGACCAATCCAAGCACCGAGCGTCTGAAGCCTCCGAGTTCACTGCGTTCAGCTCGATGGCGATCTCCGGCCTCCGATCCGGCTGAGCTCGGAGATGAGTTCCGTCGGCCTGACGGCGTGGTGGCGATGATGATGTTCTACGGTGCGGGCTTTGCCTAAACTCATGGCGATATGACCGAGGTGGAATATGGTGGAGGGGCACGCTGCGGCTAAGGAGCGATCCGTAGATCAACTTGTGTGTCTATGGGGTGCCCCGTCCCGTATATAAAGGAGGGAGGGGGAGGTGCGGCCGGCCCCTAAGTGCGCTGGAGAGTCCTACTCCCAGGGAGTAGGACTCCCCTCTCTAGTGGAGAAGGAAAGGGAGATGGGAAAGAGGAAGAGGCGCCCCCTTCCTTGTCCTATTCAAACTAGGGGGAGGGCGTGCAGCCTGCCTTGGCGGCCCTCCTCTTCTCCCTCTTGGCCCACTAAGGCCCATTATCCCCGGGAGGTTCAGTAACCCCGGTGTTCGGTAAATCCGATTTCACGGAACCATTCCGATGTCAAACATAGGCTTCAATATATCAATCTTTATGTCTTGACCATTTGAGACTCCTCGTCATGTCGTGATCACATCGGGACTCGAACAAACTTGGTACATCAAAACTTATAAACTCATAATAAAATTGTCATCATAACGTTAAGCGTGCGGACCCTACGGGTTCTAGAACTATGTAGACATGACCTAGAAACATTCTCGGTCAATAACCAATAGCGGGACCTGGATGCCCATATTGGTTCCTACATATTCTATGAAGATCTTTATCGATCAAACCGCATAACAACATCGTTGTTCCCTTTGTCATCGGTATGTTACTTGCGAGATTGATCGTCGGTATCAATACCTAGTTCAATCTCGTTACGGCAAGTCTCTTTACTCGTTGTATAATGCATCATCTCGTAACCAACTCATTGGTCACATTGCTTGCAAGGCTTATAATGATGTGTTTACCGAGAGGCCAGAGATACCTCTCCAGCAATCGGAGTGACAAAACCTAATCTCGAATTATGCCAACCCAACATGTACCTTGGAGACACCTTTAGAGCACCTTTATAATCACCCGATTCGTTGTGATGTTTGGTAACACACAAAGTGTTCCTCAGTAAGCAGGAGTTGCACAATCTCATAGTTGCAGGAACTTTGTATAAGTCATGAAGAAAGCAATAGCGGTATACTAAGCGATCAAGTGCTAGGCTAACGGAATGGGTCATGTCAATCACATCATTCTCCTAATGATGTGATCCCACTAATCAAATGACAACACATGTCTATGGTTAGGAAACATAACCATCTTTGATTAATGAGCTAGTCAAGTAGAGGCATACTAGTGACTATAGTTTTGTCTATGTATTCACACATGTATCATGTTTCCGGTTAATACAATTATAGCATGAATAATAAACATTTATCATGATATGAGGAAATAAATAATAACTTTATTATTGCCTCTAGGGCATATTCCCTTCACGCTTCGCATTTAGATCCCGCTACGACGCTTTGTTTAGAACTGCACCAACTGAGAGCTCCACCGTTTAATATAAATATGTATCCGGTTTGCGATTTAGAATCGTCCGGATCGGTGTCAAAACTTGCATCGGCGTAACCCTTTCCACGACAATCTCTTTGTCACCTCCATAAGCGAGAAACATATCCTTAGTCCTTTTCGGTATTTGAGGATGTTCTTGACCGCTGTCCGATGATCCACTCTGGATTACTTTGGTACTTCCTGCTAAACTAATAGCAAGGCACACATCAGTGCAGTACACAGCATTGCATACATGATAGAGCCTCTGGCTGAAGCATAGGAACTCCTTTCATTTTCTCTCTATCTTCTGCGATTGGTCGGGCATTGAGTCGACTCAATTTCACACCTTATGTCTGAGCAAGAACCCTTTTTTGCACGATCCATAATGAACTTTTCAAAACTTTATCAAGGTATGTGCATTGTAAAAGTGCAATCAAGCGTCTTGATCTATCTCTATAGATCTTGATGCCCAATATATAGCAACTTCATCGAGGTCTTTCATTGAAAACTTTTATTCAAGTATGCTTTTATGCTATCCGAAATTCTATATCATTTCCAATCAACAATATGTCGTCCACATATAATATCGAAATATTCTGAGCTCCACTCACTTTCTTGTAAATCTGAGGCTACTCCAAAAGTCATATAAAACCATATCTTTGATCACACTATCAAGCGTTTATTCTAACTCGAGAGGCTTGCACAAGACTATAAATTGATCCTTTGGAGCTTGCACACTTTGTTAGCCCCTTAGGATCGACAAAACCTTCTGGTTGCATCATATACAACTCTTCTTCCAGAAATCCATTCAGGAATGCAGTTTTGACATCCATCTGCCATATTTCATAATCATAAAATGCGGCAATCGCTAACATGATTCGGACAGACTTAAGCATCGCTAAGGGTGAGAAGGTCTCATCGTAGTCAACCCCTTGAACTTGTCAAAAACCTTTTGCAACAAGTCGAGCTTTGTAAACAGTAACATTACCGTCAGCGTCAGTCTTCTTCTTGAAGATCCATTTATTCTCTATTGCTTGCCGACCATTGGGTAAGTCAACCAAAGTCCACACTTTGTTCTCATACATGGATCCCATCTCAGATTTCACGGCTTCAAGCCATTTTGCGGAATCTGGGCTCACCATCGCTTCTTCATAGTTCGTAGGTTCACCATGATCTAGTAGCATGACTTCCAGAATAGGATTACCGTACCACTTTGGTGTGGATCTTACCCTGGTTGAACAAAGTTCAGCAACAACTTGATCTGAAGTTTCATGATCATCATCATTAACTTCCTCACTAATTGGTGTAGGTGTCACAGGAACCGATTTCTGTGATGAACTACTTTCCAATAAGGGAGCTGGTACTGTTACCTCATCAAGTTCTACTTTCCTCCCACTCACTTCTTTCGAGAGAAACTCCTTCTCTAGAAAAGATCCATTCTTAACAGCGAATGTCTTGCCCTCGGATCTGTGATAGAAGGTGTACCCAAGCTGTCTCCTTTGGGTATCCCATGAAGACACATTTTCCGATTTGGGTTCGAGCTTATCAAGTTGAAGCTTTTCACATAAGCATCGCAGCCCCAAACTTTCGAAGCGACAACTTTGGTTTCTTGCCAAACCATAGTTCATAAGAGTCGTCTCAGCGGTTTTGATGGTGCCCTATTTAGCGTGAATGCGGCCGTCTCTAAAGCATAACCCCAAAGCGATAGCGGTAAATCGGTAGAGACATCATAGATCGCACCATATCTAGTAAAATCGATTCTGACGTTCGGACACACCATTACGTTGTGGTGTCCCGGTGGCGTAAGTTGCGAAACTATTCCGCATTGTTTCAAATGTAGACCAAACTTCGTAACTCAAATATTCTCCTCCACGATCGGATCGTAGAAACTTTATTTTCTTGTTACGATGATTTTCAACTTCACTCTGAAATTCTTTGAACTTTTCAAATGTTTGATTTATGCTTCATTAAGTAGATATACCCGTATCTGCTTAAATCATCTGTGAAGGTGAGAAAATAATGATATCTGCCACGAGCCTCAACATTCATCGGACCACATACATCTGTTTGTATGATTTCCAACAAATCATTGCTCTCTCCATAGTCTTAGGAGAGCGGCGTTTTAGTCATCTTGCCCATGAGGCACGGTTACATAAGTACCAAGTGATTCATAATCAAGTGGTTCCAAAAGTCCATCGGTATAGAGTTTCTTCATCGTTTTACACCGATATGACCTAAGCGGCGATGCCACAAATAAGTTGCACTATCATTATCAACTCTGCATCTTTTGGCTTCAACATTATGAATATGTGTATTACTACTATCGAGATTCATAAAAAATAGACCACTCTTTAAGGGTGCATGACCATAAAAGATATTACTCATATAAATAGAACAACCATTATTCTCTGATTTAAATGAATAACCGTCTCGCATCAAACAAGATCCAGATATAATGTTCATGCTCAACGCTGGCATAAAATAACAATTATTCAGGTCTAAAACTAATCCCGAAGATAGATGTAGAGGTAGCGTGCCGACCGCGATCACATCGACTTTGGAACCGTTTCCCATGCGCATCGTCACCTCGTCCTTGGCCAATGTTCGCTTATTCCTTAGTCCTTGTTTCGAGTTGCAAATATTAGCAACAGAACCAGTATCAAATACCCAGGTGCTACTGCGAGCTCTAATAAGGTACACATCAATAACATGTATATCACATATACCTTTGTTCACCTTGCCATCCTTCTTATCCGCCAAATACTTGGTGCGATTCGCTTCGGTGACCAGCTTGCTTGCGGTAAAGCACTCAGTTTCAGGCTTAGGTCTAGACTTGGGTTTCTTCTCTTGAGCAGCAACTTGTTTGCTGTTCTTCTTGAAGTTCCCCTTCTTCTTCCCTTTGCCCTTTTTCTTGAAACTAGTGGTCTTATTGACCATCAACACTTGATGCTCCTTCTTGATTTCTACCTCCGTAGCTTTTAGCATTGAGAAGAGCTCAGGAATTGTCTTGTTCATTCCTTGCATATTATAGTTCATCACGAAGCTCTTGTAGCTTGGTGGAAGTGATTGGAGAATTACATCAATGGCGCTATCATCGGAAGATTAACTCCCGGTTGAGTCAAGTGATTATTATACCCGGACATATTGAGTATATGCTCCTTGTGAACTATTCTCCTCCATCTTGCAGCTATAGAACTTATTGGAGACTTCATATCTCTCAATCCGGGCATTTGCTTGAAATATTAACTTCAATTCCTGGAACATCTCATATGCTCCATGACGTTCAAAACATCGTTGAAGACCCGGTTCTAAGCCGTAAAGCATGGCACGCTGAACTATTGAGTAGTCATCAGCTTTGCTCTGCCAGACATTCATAACATCTGGCGTTGCTCCTGCAGCAGGCCTGTACCCAGCGGTGCTTACAGGACGTAATTCTTCTGTGCAGCAATGAGGATAATTCTCAAGTTACGGACCCAGTCCGTGTAATTGCTACCATCATCTTTCAACTTTGCTTTCTCAAGGAACACATTAAAATTCAACGGAACAACAGCACGTGCCATCTATCTACAACAAACATAGATAAGCAAAATACTATCAAGTACTAAGTTCATGATAAATTTAAGTTCAATTAATCATATTACTTAAGAACTCCCACTTAGACAGACATCTCTCTAATCATCTAAGTGATCACGTGATCCAAATCAACTAAACCATAACCGATCATCACATGAGATGGAGTAGTTTTCAATGGTGAACATCACTATGTTGATCATATCTACTATATGATTCACGATTCGACCTTTCGGTCTCCGTGTTAGAGCCATATCTGCATATTCTAGGCTCGTCAAGTTTTACACTGAGTATTCTGCGTGTGCAAAAGCGGCTTGCACCCATTGTAGATGGACATTGAGCTTATCACACCGATCATCACGTGGTGTGCAGGCACGATGAGCTTTGGCAGCGGTGCATACTCGGGAGAACACTTCTTGATAATTTAGTGAGAGATCATCTTAAAATGCTACCGTCGATCAAAGCAAGATAAGATGCATAAAGGATAAACATCACATGCAATCAATATAAGTGATATGATATGACCATCATCATCTTGTGCTTGTGATCTCCATCTCAAACACCGTCATGATCACCATCGTCACCGGTAGCGACACCTTGATCTCCATCGTAGCATCGTTGTCGTCTACGCCAACTATTGCTTCTCGACTATCGCTACCGCTTAGTGATAAAGTAAAGCAATTACATGGCGTTTGCATTTCATACAATAAGCGACAACCATATGGCTCCTGCGATTGCCGATAACTTCGGTTACAAAACATGATCATCTCATACAATAAAATATAGCATCACGTCTTGACCATATCACATCACAACATGCCTGCGAAACAAGTTACGTCCTCTACTTTGTTGTTGCAAATTTTACGTGGCTGCTATGGGCTGAGCAAGAACCGTCCTTACCTACGCATCAATAACCACAGCGATAGTTCGTCAAGTTAGTGATGTTTTAACCTTCGCAAGGATCGGGCGTAGCCATACTCGGTTCAACTAAAGTTGGAGAAAGCGACACCGCCCGACCACACATGTGCCTGACCGTCGGTAGAACCAGTCTCGCGTAAGCGTCTGGCGTAATGTCGGTCGGGCGCTTCATCCAACAATACCGCCCGAACCAAAGTATGACATCTTTGGTAAGCGGTATGACTTATATCGCCCACAACTCACTTGTGTTCTACTCGTGCATATAACATCAGCGCATAAAACCTGGCTCGGATGCCCTTTGTTGGGTAGCGTAGCAATTTCAAAAATTTCCTATGCACGCAAGATCATGGTGATGCATAGCAGCGAGAGGAGAGTGTTGTCCATGTACCCTCGTAGACCGTGGCGGAAGTGTTATGACAACGCGGTTGATGTAGTCGTCGTCTTCACGATCCGACCGATCCAAGCACCGAGCGTCACGACACCTCCGTGTTACGCACCGTTCAGCTCGATGGCGATCCCGGACTCCGATCCGGCGGGTGTCGGGGATGAGTTCCGTCGACATGCGGCGTGGTAGCGATGATGATGTTCTCTGGCGCGGGGCGCCTAAACTCATGACGATATGACCGAGGTGGAATATGGTGGAGGGGCACCGCTGCAGCTAAGGCGATTCGATGATCAACTTGTGTGTCCTAGGGTGCCCCCTTGCCCCGTATATAAAGGAGCAAGGGGAGGCGGCCGGACCCTTGTGGGCGCCGGGGAGGAGAGTCCTCCTCCTAGTAGGAGTAGGACTCCCTCTTTCCTACTCCTACTAGGAGGGAAAGGAAGGGGAGAGGGAGAGGGAAAGAGGGGGGTGCCGCCCCCCTCTCCTAGTCCAATTCGGACCAGAGGGGGAGGGGCGCGCGGCCCATGGTGGGTGCCCCTCTCTCTCTCCACTAAAGCCCATAAGGCCCATTAATTCTCCCGGGGGTCGGTAACCCTCCGGCACTCTGGTTTTCTTCGAAATCACCCGGAACACTTCCGTGTCCGAATATAGTCGTCCAATATATCGATCTTTATGTCTCGATCATTTCGAGACTCCTCGTCATGTCCGTGATCACATCCGGGACTCCGAACAACCTTCGGTACATCAAAACTTATAAACTCATAATAAAAGCTGTCGCCATAGCGTTAAGCGTGCGGACCCTACGGAGTTCGAGAACTATGTAGACATGACCTAGAACTGTTTCGGTCAATAACCAATAGTGGAACACTGGATGTTCATATTGGCTCCTACATATTCTCGAAGATCTTTATCGGTCGAACCGCATAACAACATCGTTGTTCCTTTGTCATCGATATGTTACTTGCCGAGATTTGATCGTCGGTATCAATACCTAGTTCAATCTCGTTACCGGCAAGTCTCTTTACTCGTTCCGTAATACATCATCCCGTAACTAACTCATTAGTTACAATGCTTGCAAGGCTTAAGTGATGTGTATTACCGAGAGGGCCCAGAGATACCTCTCCGACAATCGGAGTGACAAAATCTAATCTCAAATTATGCCAACCCAACATGTACCTTCGGAGACACCTGTAGAGCACCTTTATAATCACCCAGTTACGTTGTGACGTTTGGTAGCACACAAAGTGTTCCTCCGGTAAATGGGAGTTGCATAATCTCATTGTTGTAGGAACTTTTATAAGTCATGAAGAAAGCAATAGCAACATACTAACGGAATGGGTCAAGTCAATCACATCATTCTCCTAATGATGTGATTGTTGGGGAATGTAGTAATTTCAAAAAAAATTCCTACGCACACGCAAGATCATGGTGATGGCGTAGCAATGAGAGGGAAGAGTGTTCGTCCACGTACCCTCGTAGACCTTAAGTGGAAGCGTTAGCACAATGGGTTGATGTAGTCGTACGTCTTCACGATCCGACCGATCCAAGCACCGAACGTACGGAGCCTCGAGTTGACTACGTTCAGCTCGATGGCGATCTCCGACCTCCGATCCGGTGAGCTCGGAGATGAGTTCCGTCGACCTGACGGCGTGGTGGCGATGATGATGTTCTACCGGCGCGGGCTTCGCCTAAACTCATGACGATATGACCGAGGTGGAATATGGTGGAGGGGGCGCGCTGCGGCTAAAGAGCGATCCGTAGATCAACTTGTGTGTCTATGGGGTGCCCCGCCCGTATATAAAGGAGGGAGGGAGTGCGGCCGGCCCCTAGGGAGTGCGCTGGAGGAGTCCTACTCCCAGGAGTAGGACTCCCCTCTCTTGGTGGAGAAGGAAGGGGGAGGAGAAAGAGGAAAGAGGCGCCGCCCGCCTTGTCCTATTCAGACTAGGGGAGGGGGCGGCCTGCCTGGCAGCCCTCCTCTTCTCCTATTGGCCCACTAAGGCCCATTATCCCCGGGAGGTTCCGGTAACCCGGTGTTACGGTAAAATCCGATTTCACCGGAACCATTCCGATGTCCAAACATAGGCTTCAATATATCAATCTTTATGTCTCGACCATTTGAGACTCCTCATCATGTCCGTGATCACATCCGGGACTCAGAACAAAACGGTACATCAAAACTTATAAACTCATAATAAAA
>JAHHZJ010000806.1:0-20884 GCA_021437245.1 Aegilops speltoides
GGTGTCCGTCTTTTCGATGAGATGGTGGATTCGCTTTGGTGGAAGTCGACTTTGGCGATCCGACTACGGCGAGGCGAGGGCGTCGCGCCTTAACAATCGCTAAACCAACTCCGAGAGGTTATTGACCCACGCGAACACGATCAACGACCACGAGGTCTATTTCCTGCGAGCAAGCGAAGAAGCAAGCAAGCGAGATTGCAATCTGGATATTGCGAATATAAGATGAAAGCTTTATTGATCAAGGTGGGGTTACTGTGGCGCCTTTATGCAGTCGTTGAACACAAGCGAAATGTGAAGTTGCAGCTATGGCGAACTTTTAATCTAAACAAAACCCAAGTCTAAGCGGTGCCCTAAGGGCTGTATATATGGAGGAAGAGGGGTGAATTTCGTGGCCCTTGGTGGAGGGTCGAAACTAACCCTATCTCTTGTTTCCCCACACATCGGACTCTAAAATAGCCTATACTAATGTATTTCGAAATTACATGGGCTGGCCCAATAATAAGGTGCATGACACCTAGAATAGCCTATGGGCGAATATTATGAAGTGGCATCTTGTATATTTCGTCCAAGGCTTCATGCACTCCTTATGGTGGCTTCAAAGTCTGAAATCATCACTTGTAACTCCGTTCTTGATCTCCTTGCGCATGCCATCAACTCCATGTGTGTTCTTGCTCCAATGTTCATCCTTCTCCAAGCTAGGCCCTTCATTTGTAAGCAAAACAAATGTATCCAATTTAAGCGACATCATATTCTCATGAACATTAGAATCATTACCAAGCGAAAGTACACAGTAATTTAGTTGGCGTCTTGTGAGCTCTAGTAATTGGTCCGGTATGTATAGCGGCGGGGGCTGTGGGTGTAACAATGGTATTGATGTCCTCATCATCCTCCCTTCTTGAAATGAAGTAAGTCCTCGACGGAAGTTCATCTTCCTCACCCAAATATGGCTTCAAATCTGCAATGTTAAAAGTGGGACTAACCCCAAAATCTGCGGCAGCTCAAGTTTATATGCATTATCATTTACTTTCTCCAACACCTTAAAGGGACCAGCAGCACGTGGCATTAGCTTTGATTTGCGCAAATCGAAATCTATCCTTACATAAATGTAACCAAACAAGATCTCCGGTGCAAACACAACATGTTTTCTACCCTTATCTCCGGCAAGTTTATATTTAGCATTCATCGCTCAATGTTTTCCTTAGTTAACTCATGCATTTTAAAATCAATTCAGCACGTTCTTTAGCATCAAAATTAACCTTCTCCGAAGATGGAAGAAGCGACAAATCAATAGGTGCGAGGTGAAACCATACACAACTTCAAAGGGCACATCTTAGTAGTAGAATGCAATGAGCGATTATAAGCAAATTCAATATGAGGCAAGCATTCCTCCCACATTTTCTTATTTTTCTTTAGAACAGCCCTAAGCATAGTAGACAATGTTCTATTGACTACTTGGTTTATCCATCGGTTTGGGGTGACAAGTAGTACTAAAAGCAGTTTAGTCCCCAACAGCCCATAAACATCTCCAAAAATGGCTAAGAAATTTAGTATCACGATCTGAAACAATAGTATTTGGCACACCATGCAAGCGAATAATTTCACGAAACAACAAATCAGCAACATTAGCAGCATCATCGGTTTTATGACATGGTATAAAGTGTGCCATTTTAGAGAATCTATCCACGACAACAAATATGCTATCCCTCCCTTCTTTGTTCTAGGTAAACCTAAAACAAAGTCCATCGATATATCCTCCCAAGGAACACTAGAGTACAGGCAAAGGCATATATAAACCATGAGGATTGAGTCGTGACTTAGCTTTTTGACATGTAGTGCAGCGAGCAATAAAAGCGCTCAACATCCCGTCTCATCTTTGGCCAAAAGAAATGTGTAGCAAATCGTCCTCCGTCTTCTTCACGCCAAAGTGTCCCATTAGTCCTCCTCCATCGCCTCCTGCAACAACAAAAAGCGAGCGGAGCTAGCTGGAATGCATAGCTTGTTGTACGGAACACAAATCCATCATTAACGACAAACTTGTTCCATGTTCTTCCTTCTTTACAATTCTGCAATACATCTTTAAAATCAGCATCATGCACATATTGATCTTTGATGGTCTCCAAACCAAATATTTTGAAGTCAAGTTGTGAAAGCATAGTATAGCGACGAGACAATGCATCGACAATAACATTTTCTTTACCCTTCTTGTGTTTAATGACATAAGGAAAAGTCTCAATGAATTCAACCCATTTAGCATGTCTCGATTCAGTTTAGCTTGACTTTTAATATGTTTCAAAGATTCATGATCAGAATGTATAACAAATTCTTTGGGCCATAAATAATGTTGCCATGTTTCTAAAGTCGAACAAGAGCATATAATTCTTTATCATAAGTAGAATAATTCAGACTAGGCCCTCAATTTTTGAGAAAAGTATGCAACAGGTTTGCCATCTTGTAATAACACACCTCTAATCCAATTCCACTAGCATCACATTCAAGCTCAAAAGTCTTATTAAAATCAGGAAGTTGGAGTAAAGGGCATGTGTCAACTTAGCTTTCAATACCGTGAAGGCTTCTTCACATGCGGTACCCCAAACAAAGGCACATCCTTCTTTGTAAGCTCGTTGAGAGGTGCACAATGGTGCTGAAATCTCTCACAAAGCGCCTATAGAAACCAGCTAGGCCAAGAAGCTCCTCACTTGTGTGACCGTTTTGGGCTGCGGCCAACTCTCAATAGCTTCAATCTTGGCTTTATCAACTTCAATTCCTGTGGAGTAACAACATAGCCAAGAAAAGATACTCGATCGGTGCAAAGGTGCACTTCCCAAGGTTACCAAACAAGCGTGCATCACGTAGAGCATTAAAAACAACACGTAAATGTTCCAAATGTTCTTCCAAAGATTTGCTATAAATCAGTATATCATCAAAATAAACTACCACAAATCGTCCAATGAAAGCACGTAAAACTTAGTTCATTAATCTCATGAAAGTACTAGGTGCATTAGTTAACCCAAAAGGCATGACTAACCACTCATATAATCCAAACTTAGTTTTAAATGCTGTTTTCCATTCATCTCCCAATTTCATACGAATTTGATGGTATCCACTCATAAATCAACTTTGGAGAATATTGTGAGCCACTCAATTCATCAAGCATATCATCTAGCCTAGGAATAGGGTGGCGATAACGAATAGTAATATTATTGATGCCTCTACAATCAACACACATACGTGGCGTACCATCCTTTTTCGGCACTAGAATAATAGGAACAGCACAAGGACTAAAGGGATTCGCGTATATAACCTTTGTCGAGCAGCTCCTGTACTTGGCGCATAATCTCCTTCGTCTCCTCTGGATTGAGTGCGGTATGGTGCGGTTGGGTAATGATGCAGGAATTAAGTCAATTTGATGCTCAATCCCTCGAATAGGTGGTAATCCGGTGCACGTCTTGTGGAAAAGCGTCGGTGAACTCTGCAAAATGTTAGTGACAGCGGGGGGCAAAGAAGGAAAACCGTCCTCGAATGAAAATAATGCCTCTTTGCACACAAAAGCATAGCAAATAGATTTGTTAAAATCTAGCTCATCAATATCAGATTTGGTGGCAAGTAAACATGCACTTTTCAATTTAATTTGAAGCAACAGTAGATGGTTTATTATTAGGCTTCATGTGTTGCTCAAATTCTTTAGCCACAATCTGATTTTCACTCTTATTTTTCTCTGTTTTGCTTTATTAGCTCTATTAATATCATCTTTCAAAATGGACTCAGGAGTCATAGGAAGCAAAGTAATATTTTTATCCTTATGAACAAGAGTATCTTGATTGTTTCTACCATGGTGTCTGAATTTTATCAAATTGCCATGGTCTACCAAGTAACAAGGAACATGCTTGCATAGGTACCACATCACAATCAACATAATCAGCATATGTAGAGATACTAAAATGCACACGAGCAGTCGTGTTACCTTCACCTTGCGCTGTTATTGAACCATTGGATGTAGTAAGGATGTGGATGTGGTCTTGTGGTGAGAGATAGCTTCTCCACCATCTCCATGCTAGCCAAGTTGTTGCAGCTCCCTCCATCTATGATGGCCTTGAATAGAGCGTTCCTTCACAACTCCTTTGTATGGAACAAATTATGCCTCTGATTTTGCTCAGCTTGTGTAACCTGCACACTCAAAACACGTTGAGCAACTAAACATTCATACTGTCGGCATCTTGACAGCCATGTATTGTGTCTCATGATCAGAATCATCTCCACCGTGTTCCTCATGTGTAATAAGAGCCAAAGTCTCCTCATCATAGTCACTAAGCGGACTCATACCCACCATCCTCGGTAGCAATCATCTGCGCTGAGATTTGCATTCTCTTGCAAAATGTCCTCTTCCCTTACAATGACGACAAATAATATCACTTGTGTGCCTGTTGGCGCCATGGAAGAAGAAGAGCTCTGTGCAGAGTCCGGCGAGTGCGCTCTTGGCGGATAGTGGAGGTTGTGCTGCGTTCGTGTATCTTGGTTGGAGGTGGCACCTGAAGGAGGTGCGGTGTAGCGAGCGTGTGGAAGTAGATGATGCGTGGTGTCCATGATGAAGGTCGACTGCGAGAAAAGTTAGTGCGGCGCCAATGCTGTCGATCACGCACTTCACGTTCAGCTTTACAAGCAAGATGGAATAAGCAGTGATATTATTATAATCCTTATAGTCTAGAATGGTGCGAATCTCTCTATTTAATCCACCCAGGAAAGCGTGCAAGCATAGCTTCATTCTCCTCAACAATACCACATCTAATCAAGCGGTTTGTAATTCACGATAATATTCTTCTCTGAATTTTTCCTTGTCTTAAGCGCTGCAATTTTTGAAGTAATTCACGTTGATAATATGGTGGAACCCTTGAGTGCGCATAGCAGTTTTCAAAGCAGCCCAAGTAGGCTGGAGCAGGATATAATCTACAATGTTAGGACCACCAAACACATGCAAAGCTAGTGAAAGAACAAACAGCGGCGAGGAACACGTCTCTCCTCGGGATATTGTAAACATGTAAATCGTTGTTCAGTTTCTAACTCCCAAGTAAGATATATATCGGGAACATATCTACCCTCAAATGGTGGAATATTCAATTTCAGTTTAGGGAGATGGTCATGATCTCGTACTGAGGGAGCCCTAGCATTGCCATTATTTGCATGTGGGCGACACTGGTGGTTGTGGTCTTTGGTGGTTGCCGTGGTTACGATGTTGATCAACCTCCTCCTCGTAATCTCCCACATAATCATCCTCCTCGGTACCAGCCAGCGATGGCGAGGAGCCAAAAAGCACTTGATGATAGCGGCGGCACGAATTTTGTCTGGCTCAAGAGGAACACGCTGAGCTCGTCCATCTTGATTCGGAAGGCGTAGTTGTTGTCGTTGAGGTGCGATAGGTGCAGCGGCGGTGGTTGTGGAAAAGCGAGCAATTCATCAAACTTGCTATCAAGCTTTGTTTCAAGCGTCTTCTCAATGCCATCTATCTTCTCCATGGCCTCGTCAAATCTGTTTATCACGTCTTTTTGTCCAATCATCATTTCTTTGAAACTTATCATGTAGCTGTTTGTTCGTCGGGTTCTCCCAATCAGTCTCGTCGGCTTGTGGTCTTGCCATGGTTAGCAACAATAGAAACACACAAGAATATGATCCTCTGAGACTACTAGGAAGTGGTGGTGGTGGTGTGGTGGGCGGTCACAAATCCGTCAAGCAAATCTCAAATTCTTACAGTTCTTACCCAGCGGCGGTGATCGGCAACCGTTGTAGTCAAAAACTCTCAAAGCTTGGCTATAGCGATTACGGGGAGAGTCAAGCATGCGCGAGATGTATGTGGAGCTGGGAAGGCTTATAATATGGTAGCAAAAGATTGACAATAATCAATTCGAGAGATGCAAAAGTTGAATAAGCGCTCAGCAGCAGTCTTGTCTTTGGTCCTAGGCTGAACCGTGCTAGAGGCGAGCCTAGAACACTAACAAAATCACGGCGCTTTGCTGCGTAAACAAGGGAGGAGCACACTCTGAATTTTTTTCGCTCTTTTTTTTTTTTTTTCGCTGCTGATTTTTTTTTTTGCTGCTCTTTTTTTTTTTTGCGAAAAATCACTATAATGGCGAGTGTCTCAAAACTCTTCCAGGTCAATGACGGGATGGGCACGAAATTTTTCGACAATTTTTTTTTTTTTTTGCGGGACCCAAAAAGCTGAAGCAGGTCAAAAAAACTTTCTATAACGGTGGCTCAATCGCTTAGAAACACCTAAAAATAGGATAGCGAGAAATTTTTTTATCCGTGCGTTTTGGAAAATTTTGGGCCTAAGCGGAGGTGGTTTCGGACTCTTTTTTTTTTTTTTTGGATATCAACCTCTTCTCACGGACGGCAAAAGATTGCTGGAATCGAAACCTACTCGAGACAAGGAAACACGAATCGGAAACTAGATGGATCCGAAAACAAACCTAATATGCAAGGGACTCGGATTGGTGATGATATATGGCAGCGGTGGTGGTATATGGATCAGATTGAAGCGGTGGCGGATAAGCGGTGGTGGTATATGGATACGGATTGAAAGCGGTGGTGCGTGGCGTGACAACTTATGACGAGAACTTCGAAACTCTAAAGACTAGACTCTAAGACCAGCAACTAGACACGGCGATGCAACATAAATTCAACAATGCAAATCTGAAAAAGATTATGCAAAGGCTCGGACTGGTTGGATAGGATGAACTAACCTAATTTTTTTTGGCTTTTTCGTGGACTATAGGTATGAAGAACAGACTCGATCTAAACTACGAAAAGCGTAAAATCTCACGAGCAACACGGAAATCGATACCACTTGATAGAGCGAGGTGTCCGTCTTTCGATGAGATGGTGGATTTCGCTTTGGTGGAAATCGACTTTGGCGATCCGACTCTGGCGAGGCGAGGATGTCGGCATATATGTCAATCGCTAAACCAACTCCGAGAGGTTATTGACCCGCCGAACACGATCAACGACCACGAGGTCTATTTCCTGCGAGCAAGCGAAGAACAAGCAAGCTGAGATTGCAATCTGGATATTGCGAATATAAGATGAAAGCTTTATTGATCAAGGTGGGGTTACTGTGGCGCCTTTATGCAGTCGTTGAACACAAGCGAAATCTGTGAAGTTGCAGCTATGGCGAACTTTTAATCTAAACAAAACCCAAGTCTAAGCGGTGCCCTAAGGGCTGTATATATGGAGGAAGAGGGGTGAATTTCGTGGCCCTTGGTGGAGGGTCGAAACTAACCCTATCTCTTGTTTCCCCCACATCGGACTCTAAAATAGCCTATACTAATGTATTTCGAAATTACATGGGCTGGCCCAATAATAAGGTGGCCAGCACCTAGAATAGCCTATGGGCGAATATTATGAAGTGGCATCTTGTATATTTCGTCCAAGGCTTCATGCACTCCTTATGGTGGCTTCAAAGTCCTGAAATCATCACTTGTAACTCCGTTCTTGATCTCCTTGCATGCCATCAACTCCATGTGTGTTCTTGCTCCAATGTTCATCCTTCTCCAAGCTAGGCCCTTCATTTGTAAGCAAAACAAATGTATCCAATTTAAGCGACATCATATTCTCATGAACATTAGAATCATTACCAAGCGAAAGTACAGTAATTTAGTTGGCGTCTTGTGACTCTAGTAATTGGTCCGGTATGTATAGCGGGGGGCTGTGGGTGTAACAATGGTATTGATGTCCTCATCACATGAAAATAATGCCTCTTTGCACACAAAAGCATAGCAAATAGATTTGCTAAAATCTAGCTCATCAATATCAGATTTGGTGGCAAGTAAACATGCACTTTTCAATTTAATTTGGAGAAAACAGGTAGATGGTTTATTATTAGGCTGTGTGTTGCTCAAATTCTTTTACTTACAATCACTCTTATTTTTCTCCTGTTTTGCTTTATTAGCTCTATTAATATCATCTTTCAAAATGGACTCAGGAGTCATAGGAAGCAAAGTAATATTTTTATCCTTATGAACAAGAGTATCTTGATTGTTTCTACCATGGTGTCAGAATTTTTATCAAATTGCCATGGTCTGCAAGTAACAAGGAACATGCTTGCATAGGTACCACATCACAATCAACATAATCAGCATATGTAGAGATACTAAAATGCACCACGAACAATGCGTGTTACCTTCACCTTGCATGTTGTTGAACCATTGGATGTAGTAATGATGTGGATGTGGTCTTGTGGTGAGATAAACTTCTCCACCATCTCCATGCTAGCCAAGAATTGTTGCAGCTCCCTCCATCTATGATGGCCTTGAATAGAAGCGTTCCTTCACAACTCCTTTGTATGGAACAAATTATGCCTCTGATTTTGCTCAGACATGTGCCTGCACACTCAAAACCGTTGGCGACTGAAACATTCATACCTGTCGGCATCTTGGCTGACCATGTATTGTGTCTCATGATCAGAATCATCTCCACCGTGTTCCTCATGTGTAATAAGAGCCAAGTCTCCTCATCATAGTCACTAGCGGACTCATACCCACCATCCTCATTAGCAATCATCACCACGCTGAGATTTGCATTCTCTCATAAAATGTCCTCTTCCCTTCTGGCAGCGACAAATAATATCACTTGTGTTGCCTGTTAGCGCCATGGAAGAGGAAGAGCTCTGTGCAGAGCGGCGAGGTGTGCTCTTGGCGAGATAGTGGTGGTTGTGCACTGCTTTCTTGTATCACGCAGTTGGAGGTGGCTTTTCAAGAAGGAGGTGATGGTGCGGTGGAAGTAGATGATGCCGCGTGGTGTCCATGATGAAGGTCGACCTCTGCGAAAAATTAGTCTTGGCGCCAATGCAGTCGATCACGCACTTCACGTTCAGCTTTACAAGCAAGATGGAATAAGCGAGTGATATTATTATAATCCTTATAGTCTAGAATGAGTCTGAATCTCTCTATTTAATCCACCGAAGCGATGCAAACATAGCTTCATTCTCCTCAACAATACCACATCTAATCAAGCGGTTTGTAATTCTGATAATATTCTTCTCGAGTTTTCCTTGTCTTAAGCGCTGCAATTTTTGAAGTAATTCACGTTGATAATATGGTGGAACAGCAATCGCATAGCAGTTTTCAAAGCAGCCCAAGTAAATTTGGAACAGGATATAATCTACAATGTTCAGACCACCAAACACATGCAAAGCTAGTGGCTTCATGACATGAGGAACACGTCTCTCCTCGGGATATTGTAAACATGTAAATCGTTGTTCAGTTTCTAACTCCCAAGTAAGATATATATTGAACATATCTACCCTCAAATGGTGGAATATTCAATTTCAGGTTTAGGGAGATGGTCATGATCTACGTACACGAGGGAGCCCTAATATTGCCATTATTTGCATGTGGGCGACCTGGTGGTTGTGGTCTTTGAAATGGTGCGTGGATTACGATGTTGATCAACCTCATCCTCCTAATCGTCCACATACTCATCATCCTCCTCGGTACCACCAGCGGCGATGATTGAGGCCAAAGAGCATCAGCGGCATGATGCGATGGCACGGAAATTTTGTCTGGCTCAATAGGAACACGCTTAGCTCGTCCATCTTGATTCGAAGAAGGCGTAGTTGTTGTCGTTCACGAGAGGTGCGATAGGTGCAGCCCGGTGGTGGTTGTGGAAACAGCGAGCAATTCATCAAACTTGCTATCAAGCTTTGTTTCAAGCGTCTTCTCAATTCCATCTATCTTCTCCATGGCCTCGTCAAATCTGTTGCTTACGCGTCTTGCACTGTCAATCATCATTTGCTGGAAACTTATCATGTATTGCTGTTTGTTCGTCGAGTTCTCCCAATCAGTCTAAATCAAACTTGTGATCCTGCCATGGTTA
This sequence comes from Aegilops speltoides, assembly GCA_021437245.1. Classification (NCBI taxonomy): domain Eukaryota; kingdom Viridiplantae; phylum Streptophyta; class Magnoliopsida; order Poales; family Poaceae; genus Aegilops; species Aegilops speltoides. Next base: position 9,862 of record JAHHZJ010000806.1, read on the forward strand.
GCGACAATAGAAACACACAAGAATATGATCCTCTGAATTACTAGGAAGTGGTGGTGGTGGTGTGGTGGGCGATCACAAATCCGTCAAGCAAATCTCAAATTCTTACAGGTTCTTACCCAGCAGCGGCGGTGAATCGACAACCGTTGTAGTCAAAACTCTCAAAGCTTGGCTATAAGCGATTACCGAGAGAATCAAGCGCCTGGCGTGAATGTATGTGGAGCTGGGAAGGCTTATAATATGGTAGCAAAAAGGTCGGCAATAATCAATTGAGAGATGCAAAAGTTGAATAAGCCGCTCATGCAATGATCTTGTCTTTGGTCCTAGGCTGAACCGTGCTAGAGGCAGCGAGCCTAGAACACTAACAAAATCCATGCGCTGAGCGTAAACAAGGAGGAGCACACTCAAAATTTTTTTCTCTTCTTTTTGCTTGAAAAATCACTATAATGGCGAGTGTCTCAAAATTCTTCCCGGTCAGCCCGATAGGATGGGCCTGATTTTTTTAGACCAATTTTTTTTAAACGCATGGACCCAAAAACTGGAAGCGGGTCAAAAAACTTTCTATAACATGACCCCATCTCATCACGGCAAAGAAACACCTAAAAATGGGATAGCGAATTTTTTTTGTCGAGTGCGTTTTTGAAAATTTTGGGCCTAAGCGGAGGTGGTTTCGGACTCTTTTTTGGAAACCAACCTCTTCTCTGGACCGACAAGATTGCTGGAATCGAAACCTACTCGAGACAAGAAAAATCTGAATCGGAAATTAGATGGATCCGAGAAACAAATCTAATATGCAAGGAACTTCGGATTGGTGGTGGGTATATGGTGGTGGTATATAGCAGCGGTGGTGGTATATATGGCATTGGTGGTATATGGATCACAGATTAGGCGGTGGCGGATAGCGGTGGTGGTAGATGGCGGCGATGATATGATGCTTGGTCTTGGCGTGACAACTTTGACCCGAACTTCGAAACTCTAAAAGACTAGACTCTAAGACTAGCAACTAGACCTGACGATGCAACATAAATTCAACAACGCAAATCTGAAAAGATTATGCAAAGGCTCGAGATTGGTTGGATATGATGACCTAACCTAATTTTTTTGGCTTTTTAAGTGGACTGTAGGTATGAAGAAACAGACTCGATCTAAACTACGAAAAACTGTAAAATCTCACCGCAACACGGAAATCGATACCACTTGATAGGCGGCGTGTCCCGATCTTTCGATGAGATGATGCTTCTTCGATTTGGTGGAGAGCGACATTGTGATCCGACTACAAGCGTGCACGGCGTTGCGCCTTATGCTGTCGCTAAACCAACTCCGAGAGGTTATTGACCCGCCGGAGCACAATCAACGCGACCACGGTCTATTTCTTGCAAGCAATCGAAGAACAAGCAAGAATATGATAAAAGCAATCTGAATATTGCGGTATGTATGAAGTGAAAGATGGGATCAGTAAGCGGTCTTGGCAGGTCTGGTCGTTGGACACAAGCGAAGTACTGCGAAGTTGCAATGGCTAACTTTAACTAAACAAATCCCAAAGTCTAAGCGATTGCCCTAACGTTTGTATGTATATATGGAGGAAGAGGGGGTCGTGGCCCTTGGTGGAGGGTCGAAACTAACCCTATCTCTTGTTCCCCACACATACGGACTCTAAAAATAGCCTATACTAATGTATTTCGAAATTACATGGGCTTGGCCCGATAATAAGGTGGACTGACACCTAGAATAGCCTCTGGACGAAATTTATGAAGTGGCATCTTGTATATTTCGTCCAAGGCTTCATGCACTCATTATGGTGGCTTCAAAGTCTGGAAATCATCACTTGTAACTCCATTCTTGTCCCCTTAGCATGCCATCATCTCCATGCTTGTTCTTGCTCAATGTTCATCCTTCTCCAAGCTAGGCCCTTCATTTGTAAGCAAAACAAATGTATCAATTTAGGCAGCATCATATTCTCATGAACATTAGAATCATTAGCAAAAGCGAAAGTACCTGGTAATTTAGTTGGCGTGCGCGAGCTCTAGTAATTGGTCCAGTATGTATAGCAGCAGGGGCTGTGGGTGTAACAATGGTATTGATGTCCTCATCACATCACACGGACACCGAATGACGAAATTATAACCGTTTTAGTGAACATCTCTCCTTTCTATGGCAGTCCTTGAAAGTACTTCATTTTCTCGTGCGCTTTTTGCCTGATTGCCCCAAACTTTCTTGTCCTCTATAGAGGCGATATCGTTTCCACATATATATTGACCGATGCCAGGAATGCCCTTTTGTTCTTGGCTTTCACACGCATGAGTTACAGCATGCCATCCAGCGAAAACAAGGAGAATAAGGCATATAGCCGCAGGATTTTCTTCAAATTACGGACAAATGAAATTGCCCGGATCATAGAACATCTGCAGAAATGTACGTTTGTCACTACCAGGGGGGCTAATGTCTATAAGCAACATAATCTCCGAATTTCCTTCAAAAGGAAGTGCCAATGGGTTGAAACTTTGCGAAAATAGCGGCGAATGATGTTCTTTGACTTCGGGGCCAAAAGTCCAGATTAAGGCCGTAATGAGGGCACTCCGGGCCTCTGGCATAGCGGGGTATTTTCTGGATTACCGGCTCGCCGCTAGCAGTTTAGTACTTGTGGGTCCGACCACGGACTCGAATGACAAAATTATGACCGTTTTAGTGAACATCTCTCCATTCTATGGCAGTCCTTGAAAGTACTTCATTTTGTGTACTTTTGCTGATTGCCCCAAAATTTCTTGTCCTCTATAGAGGAATGTAGTTTCCGTATATATTGACCGATGCCGGTATGCCCTTTTGTTTTGGCTCTCACGGCGTGAGTTCTGACATGCCATCCGGCAAAACAAGGAGAATAACCATATAGCAGCTGGATCGTGAAACATCTGCGGAAAATACGTTTGTCCCTACCGGGACTAATGTGTATAAAACATAATCTCTCGAATTTCCTACAAAAGGAAGTGCCGGTTGAAACTTGTCGAAAAACAGCGATAAATGATGTTCTTTGACTTTCGGGGCCAAAATTCCTCTTAAGGCGTGTTGAGGGCACTCCGGGCCTCTGGCGCAAGCAGGTATTTTCTGGATTCCTTTTCGCCGCAAGAAGTTTGAGTACTTGTGGGTCCGAACAGACTGAATGACAAAATTATGACCGCTTTAGTGAACATCTCTCCATTCTATGGCAGTCCTTGAAAGTACTTCATTTTCTCGTGCGCTTTTTGCTGATTGCCCCAAATTTCTTGTCCTCTATAGAGGATATATCGTTTCCCATATATATTGACCGATGCCGGAATGCCCTTTTGTTCTTGCTTTCATGCGCATGAGTCACAGCATGCCATCCGTAAAAAGGAGAATAAGGCATATAGCCCTGGATTTTCTTCAATTCCGGCCAAATGAGATTGCCGGATCATAGAGCATCTGCAGAAGATACGTTTGTCCCTACCACGGGGCTAATGTCTATAAGCAACATAATCTCTCAATTTCCTTCAATAGGAAGTGCCAATGGGTTGAAACTTGTCGAAAAACAACGACGAATGATGTTCTTTGACTTTCGGGCCAAAAGTCCTGATTAAGGCCGTGTTGAGGCACTCTAGGCCTCTGGCCAAGCGGTATTTTCTGGATTATCGCTCGGGAGCAGTTTGAGTACTTTGGGTCCGACACGGACTCTGAATGACAAAATTATAACTGTGTTAGTGAACATCTCTCCATTCTATGGCAGTCCTTGAAAGTACTTCATTTTCTCGTGCTTTTGCCTTATGCCCCAAAATTTCTTGTCCTCTATAGAGGATATGATGAAGACATCATACACCCCCTTCTATACATACTAGACCAATTACTAGAGCTCGGCATCAACTAAATTACCGGTACTTTCATTTCTTGGTAATGATTCTAATGTTCATAAGAATATGATGCTGCCTAAATTGGATACATTTGTTTTGCTTATAAATAAAGGGCCTAGCTTGGAAGGATGAACATTGGAGCAAGAACAAGCATGGAGATGATGGCATCCAAGGAACAAACGGAGTTACAAGTGATGATTTCAGGACTTTGAAGCCACCATAATTGGTGCATGAGGCCTTGGACGAAATATACAAGATGCCACTTCATAAATTTAGGAAACCACCCTCCGTTTAGGCCCAAAATTTTCCAGCCAATTGACAAAAAATTTCTGGCTATCCTATTTTTAGGTGTTTTTAAGCGTATTGAGACGATCGCCGTTATAGAAAGTTTTTTTGACCGTTTCAGTTTTTGGGTCAGCGTCGAAAAAAAAATTGGTGAAAAATTTGTGCCATCTGTCGTTTGACCGGGAAGAGTTTTGAGACACTCGCCATTATAGTGATTTTTGCAAAAAAAAAAACAGCGCAAAAAAAAAAGGCGAAAAAAAATTCCAGGTGTGCTTTTCCCTTGTTTACGTGCATGCCGTGATTTTGTTAGTGTTCTAGGCTCGCGTCTCTTCGGTCTAGCCTAGGACCAACCGATACCGTCGTTGGCGTTTTTCAACTTTGCATCTCTGAATTGATTATTCTGACCTTTTTGCTACCATATTATAAGCCTTCCCAGCTCCACATACATCTCGTCGTGTGTTTGATTCTTCCGTAATCGCTATATCCTGCTGCTTTGGTAAAACTGGTAAGAATTTGAGATTTGCTTCACGGTTTGTGATACACCACCACCACTTCTTAGTAGTCTGTAGGATCATATTCTTGTGTGTTTCTATTGCTGCTAACCATGGTAGGATCACAAGCCGATGAGACTGATTGGGAGAACGGCGACAAACAGCTACATGATAAGTTTACAAATGATGATTGGACAGGTGCAAGATGTGCTAAACAGATTTGGAGGCCATGGAGAAGATAGATGGCATTGAGAAGGCGTTTGAAACAAAGCTTGATAGCAAGTTTAATCAATTGCTGTAGCGTTTTCCACAACCACCCGGCTGCACCTATCGCACCTCTGCAACAACAACCCGCCCCTTCCGAATCAGTATGGGCGAGCTCAGCGTGTTCCTATTGAGCCGAGGACAAAATTCTGGTGCGGCCTCTGCTGTTGGTGCTTCTTTGGCTCCTGCTCTGCTGCTGCTAGTACCGGGAGGATGATGAGTATCTGAGGCGATTATGAGGATGAGGTTGATCAAAATCAGAACTACGTGCAGCCACCACCACCACCACCAGGTCGACCTCGGGTATATATTAAGTAATGGTAGCTGCACCACCACTCAGTGCAGATGATGTCCATATTCCTAAACTGAGATTGAATATTCCACCATTTGAGGGTAGATATGTTCCGATATATATCTTACTTGGGAGTTAGAAACTGAACAACGTTTTACATGTTTACAATATCCGAGGAGGCGGGTTCTGCTGCTGTTTGTGCTTTCACTAGTTTTGCATGTGTATGGTGGTCTGAACATTGTAGATTATATCCTATTCCGCTACTTGGGCTGCTTTGAAAACTGCTATGCGTCTCGTTGGGTTCCACCATATTATCACGTGAATTGCTTCAAAAATTGCAGCGTTTAAGACAAGGAAAAAATTCTGTAGAAGAATATTATCGGAATTACAAACAGTCATGATTAGATGTGGTATTGTTGAGGAGAATGAAGCTATGCTTGCACGTTTTATAGGTGGATTAAATAAGAGATTCAGACCATTCTAGAGTATAAGGGTATACTAATATCACTCGTTTATTCCATCTTGCTTGTAAAGCTGAGCGTGAAGTGCGGGATCGACAAGCATTGGCGTGAACTAACTTTTTGCGTCAACTTTCATCATGGACACGCGTGCATCCTCTACTTCCACTACAGCACCTCCATCGGCTACCTCCGCCGTGATACAAGAGAGGCACAACCCCACTATTCCCAAAGCGCTGCCGGCCTACGAGCTCTTCTTCTTCCATGGCATCAACTGGGCACACGGTGATATTATTTTCTTTGTAGAAGAGGTCATTATGAGAGAATGCAAATCTCGCGTGTAATAATTGCTACTTAGGATGGTGGGTATGAGTCCGCTAGTGACTATGATGAGGCGTTGGCTCTTATTACCGTGAAGAAACGGTGGAGATGATTCGATCATGAGGCGCAATACATGGCTCTGAAGGCGCGGTATGAATGTTTAGTTGCTCAGCGTGTTTTGAGTGTGCAGGTCACCAAAGCGAGCAAAATCAAGGCACAATTTGTTCCATACCAAGGGAGTGGTGAAGGCGTTACTGTGCGTCATCATGACGGAGGGAGCTGCAACAACTTGGCTAGCATGGAGATGGTGGAGAAGCTATCTCTTACCACAAGACCACATCCCATCCTTACTACATCCAATGGTTCAACAACAGCGGCAAGGTTAAGGTAACACGTCTTGTTCGTGTGCATTTTAGTATCTCTACATATGCTGATTATGTTGATTGTGATGTGGTACCTATGCAAGCATGTTCCTTATTACTTGGTGGACCATGGCAATTTGATAAAAATTCTGTACACCATGGTAGAAACAATCGTATACTCTTGTTCATAAGGATAAAAATATTACTTTGCTTCCTATGACTCCTGAGTCCATTTTAAAAGATGATATTAATAGAGCTAATAAAGCAAAACAGGAGAAAAATAAGAGTGAAAATCAGATTGTGGCACAAGAATTTGAGCAACATATGAAGCCTAATAGTAAACCATCTAGTGTTGATTCTGAAATTAAATTGAAAAGTGCATGTTTACTTGCCACTAAATCCGATATTGATGAGCTAGATTTTAGCAAATCTGTTTGCTATGCTTTTGTGTGCAAAGGCATTATTTTCATTGAGGCGTGCCTTCCTCTTTGCCTTTGTCACTAACATTTTGCGGGAGTTTGGCGTCTTTCCACAAGACATGCCACGGGATTACCGCCTATTCGAGGTTGAGCATCAGTTGACTTAATTCCGGTGCTTCCTTTGCAAACCATCGCCATACCGTACCAATCTAGAGGAGCGAAGGAGATTATCGTCAAGTACAAGAGCTTCTCGACAAAGGTTATATCGGAATCCCTTAGTCCTTGTGCTGTTCCTATTATTCTAGTGCCGAAAAAGGATGGTACATCAGCGTATGTGTGTTGATTGTAGAGGCATTAATAATATTACCATTCGTTATCGTCATCCTATTCCTAGGCTAGATGATATGCTTGATGAATTGAGTGGCTCTACAATATTCTCCAAAGTTGATTTGCGTAGTGGATACCATCAAATTCGTATGAAATTGGGGATGAATGGAAAACAACATTTAAAACTAAGTTTGGATTATATGAGTGGTTAGTCATGCCTTTTGGGTTAACTAATGCACCTAGTACTTTCATGAGATTAATGAGCGAAGTTTTAAGTGCTTTCATTGGACGATTTGTGGTAGTTTACTTTGATGACATATTGATTTATAGCAGATCTTTGGAGGAACATTTGGAACATTTACGTGTTGTTTTATTGCTCTCGTGATGCCGTTTGTTTGGTAACCTTGGGAAGTGCACCTTTTGCACCGACGCGTGTCTTTCTTGGCTATGTTGTTACTCCACAGGGAATTGAAGTTGATAAAGCCAAGATTGAAGCTATTGAGAGTTGGCCGCAGCCCAAGCGGTCACTCAAGTGAGGAGTTTTCTTGGCCTCGCTGGATTCTATAGGCGTTTTGTGAGAGATTTCAGCACCATTGCTGCACCTCTCAATGAGCTTACAAAGAAGGATGTGCCTTTTGTTTGGGGTACCGCAGGAAGAAGCCTTCACGGTGTTGAAAGATAAGTTGACACATGCTCCTTTACTCCAGCTTGAATGTGATGCTAGTGGAATTGGATTAGGAGGTGTGTTATTACAAGATGGCAAACCTGTTGCATACTTTTCTGAAAAATTGAGTGGGCCTAGTCTGAATTATTTTACTTATGATAAAGAATTATATGCTCTTGTTGGACTTTAGAAACATGGCAACATTATTTATGGTCCAAAGAATTTGTTATACATTCTGATCATGAATCTTTGAAACATATTAAAAGTCAAGCTAAACTGAATCGTAGACATGCTAAATGGGTTGAATTCATTGAGACTTTCCCTTATGTCATTAAACACAAGAAGGGTAAAGAAAATGTTATTGCTGATGCATTGTCTAAATAGCTATACTATGCTTTCAAACTTGACTTCAAAATATTTGGTTTGGAGACCATCAAAGATCAATATGTGCATGATGCGATTTTAAAGATGTATTGCAGAATTGTAAAGAAGGAAAAGCGTGGAACAAGTTTGTCGTTAATGATGGATTTGTGTTCCGTGCTAACAAGCTATGCATTCCAGCTAGCTCCGTTAGTCTTTTGTTGTTGCAGGGGCGCATGGAGGAGGACTAATGGGACACTTTGGCGTGAAGAAGGCGGAGGGCGTACTTGCTACACATTTCTTTTGGCCAAAGATGAGGCGGGATGTTGAGCGTTTTATTGCTCGCTGCACTACATGTCAAAAAGCTAAGTCACGACTCAATCCTCATGGTTTATATATGCCTTTACCTGTACCTAGTGTTCCTTGGGAGGATATATCTATGGACTTTGTTTTAGGTTTACCTAGAACAAAGAAGGGAGGATAACATATTTGTTGTCGTGGATAGATTCTCGAAAATGGCACACTTTATACCATGTCATAAAAGCGATGATCTGTTAATGTTGCTGATTTGTTCTTTGTGAAATTACTAGCTTGCATGGTGTGCCAAATACTATTGTTTCAGATCGTGATACTAAATTTCTTAGCCACTTTTGGAGATGTTTATGGGCTAAGTTGGGGACTAAACTGCTTTTAGTACTACTTGTCACCCCAAACTGATGGACAAACTGAAGTAGTCAATAGAACATTGTCTACTATGCTTAGGGCTGTTCTAAAGAATAATAAGAAAATGTGGGAGGAATGCTTGCCTCATATTGAATTTGCTTATAATCGTTCATTGCATTCTACTACTAAGATGTGCCCTTTTGAAGTTGTGTATGGTTTCCTACCTCGTGCACCTATTGATTTGTTGCCTCTTCCATCTTGGAGAAGGTTAATTTTGATGCTAAAGAAGCGTGCTGAATTGATTTTAAAATGCATGAGTTAACTAAGGAAAACATTGGCGTATGAATGCTAAATATAAACTTGCTGGAGATAAGGGTAGAAAACATGTTGTGTTTGCACGGAGATCTTGTTTGGTTACATTTGCGTGGATAGATTTCTGATTTGCATAAATCAAAGCTAATACCACGTGTTACTGGTCCCTTTAAGGTGATGAGGACATCAATACCATTGTTACACCCACAGCCCCTGCTGCTATCGTCTTGGACCAATTACTAGAGCTCAGCGCCAACTAAATTACCGGTACTTTCGTTTCTTGGTAATGATTCTAATGTTCATGTGAATATGATGCTGCCTAAATTGGATACATTTGTTTTGCTTACAAATGAAGGGCCTAGCTTGGAGAAGGATGAACATTGGAGCAAGAACAAGCATGGAGATGATGGCATGCAAGAGAACAAACGGAGTTACAAGTGATGATTTCAGGACTTTGAAGCCACCATAATGAGTGCATGAAGCCTTGGACAGAAATATACAAGATGCCACTTCATAAATTTCGTCAGAGGCTATTCTAGGTGCTCGCGTCACCTTATTATTGGCCAGGCCCATGTAATTTCAAATACATAAGTATAGGCTATTTTAGAGTCCGTATGTGTGGAAACAAGAGATAGGGTTAGTTTGGACCCCTCCACCAAGGGCCACGAAATTCACCCCTCTTCCTCCATATATACAACCCTTAGAGCACCGTTTAGACTTTGGGTTTTGTTTAGATTAAAGTTACGCCATAGCTGCAACCGCGTGCCGTTTGTGTTCACGACCGGACAAAGCGTCAGAACCCCACCTTGATCAATAAAGCTTTCATCTTATATTGCAATATCAGATTGCAATCTCAGTTTCTTGCTTGTTCTTCATTTGCTGCAGAAACAGACCCTGTGGTCGAGTTGATGTGCTCGGCGTGGTCAATAACCTCTCGGAGTTGGTTTAGCGATTGCTAAGGCGGCGTCCTCGCCGTTAATGAGTCGGATCGTCAAGTTGACTTCACCAAGCGAAATCCACCATCTCATCGAAGGCGGGACACCTTTGCCTCTATCAAGTGTGATGCGGAGCACCACATTCATCCCCATGTACACTCCGACTACTCTCCAAGCCCCAAGGATACATAAGATGAGACCTCGACTATCGCCATTGGACACAGGTGAATTCACTCCTCTTGAACCGTCACTTTCGCATATGAGACATGGCTACTACCTCATGCGTGGACCTTGTATACACTCAGGTACAACCAGGATGGCCAAGGAGAATCAGGACCAAGGCCAAGCATGGAAGAAGGCGGAGAAAGGAGAAGAAGAAGATGGGCGGCAGTTGAAGACAGGCGGACGTCCGGCGCCGTCCGGATCATCCGGGCTCGGCGGATCATCCGGACCCTCCCTCGGATCGTCCGATAGCGCGCGAAGACAACAGAAGGCTTCTGCGAAGCGGATCATCCGAGACTCCGTCCGGATCATCCGGACCCGCGCCCGGATCATCCGGGACCCGTCCGGATCATCCGGCGCTACTGCGCGCCGCGACTTGGCCGAGGCCGTGTACCCCTGCCCTCACTTACGCCTTGGCTTAGCACTATAAATAGACCTCCTCCTCCCCACTTTGAGGGTTAGCGTTGGTTTAGCTCAAGTTAGAGATAGAGCTACGCTCATCTATCGGATCTCCTCCTCGTGAGAGACCGCGGCCTCTTGGAGAAGATCCTCTCGGATACAAGACCCTTTATGGGAAGATCCCTCGTGGATTCAAGGCCTCCTCTTGGAGATGAGCGGTTCCTTTGTATCCTTACCCTAGTTGACTATGTATCTTGTGGATCTCATGTGTGTATGTTGATCTAGCACTTGTGTGATCGATTCCTTGTTGGTTGAGTGATTTTCTCTCGTTTTCCCGTGTTTCCCTCGTGCTTCGCGTGTTCTTCGTGTTTCCTCCGTGGATCCTCCAAAGCGGG
>JAHHZJ010000807.1:0-58660 GCA_021437245.1 Aegilops speltoides
TGTTTAGTTGCTCAACGTGTTTTGAGTGTGCAGGTTACACAAGCTAAGCAAAATCGGAGGCATAATTTGTTCCATACAAAGGGAGTTGTGAAGGAGCGTTCTATTAGCGTCATCATAGATGGAGGGCTGCAACAACTTGGCTAGCATGGAGATGGTGGAGAAGCTATCTCTCACCACAAGACCACATCCACATCCTTACCATCCAATGGTTCAACAACAGCGGCAAGGTTAAGGTAACACGTCTGTTAGTGTGCATTTTAGTATCTCTACATATCTGATTATGTTGATTGTGATGTGGTACCTATGCAAGCATGTTCCTTATTACTTGGTGACCATGGCAATTTGATAAAATTCTGTACACCATGGTAGAAACAATCGTATACTCTTGTTCATAAGGATAAAAATATTACTTTGCTTCCTATGACTCTGAGTCCATTTTGAAAGATGATATTAATAGAGCTAATAAAGCAAAACAGGAGAAAAATAAAGTGAAAATCAGATTGTGGCAAAAATTTGAGCGACAAATGAAGCCTAATAATAAACCATCTAGTGTTGCTTCGAAATTAAATTGAAAAGTGCATGTTTACTTGCCACCAAATCTGATATTGATGAGCTAGATTTTAGCAAATCTGTTTGCTATGCTTTTGTGTGCAAAGAGGCATTATTTTCATTCGAGGGCGTGCCTTCCTCTTTGCCTCCTCTGTCACTAACATTTTGCGGGAGTTGGCGTCTTTCCACAAGGCGTGCCACGGATACCACCTATTGAGGATTGAGCATCAAATTGACTTAATTCGGTGCATCATTACTCAACCGTCGCCATGTACCAATCCGAGGAGGCGAAGGAGATTATCGTCAAGTACATGAGCTGCTCGACAAAGGTTATATCTGCGAATCCCTTAGTCCTTGTCTTTGTTCCTATTATTCTAGTGCCAAAAAGGATGGTACATCACGTATGTGTGTTGATTGTAGAGGCATTAATAATATTACTATTAGTTATCGTCACCCTATTCCTAGGCTAGATGATATGCTTGATGAATTGAGTGGCTCTCAATATTCTCCAAAGTTGATTTGCGTAGTGGATACCATCAAATTCATATGAAATTGGGAGATGAATGGAAAACAGCATTTAAAACTAAGTTTGGTTTATATGAATGGTTAGTCATGCCTTTTGGGTTAACTAATGCACCTAGTACTTTCATGAGACTAATGAGCGAAGTTTCGTGCTTTCATTGGACGGTTTGTGGTAGTCTATTTTGATGATATCTGATTTATAGCAAATCTTTGGAAGAACATTTGGAACATTTCGTGCTGTTTTTAATGCTCTCGTGATGCACATTTGTTTGGTAATCTTGGGAAGTGCACCTTTTGCACCGACCAGTATCTTTTCTTGGCTATGTTGTTACTCCACGAGGAATTGAAGTTGATAAAGCCAAGATTGAAGCTATTGAGAGTTGGCATGAGCCAAAGCAGTCACACAAGTGAGGAGTTTTCTTGGACTCTTTGGTTTCTATAGGCGTTTTGTGAGAGATTTTAGCTACCATGCTGCACCTCTCAATGAGCTTACAAAGAAGGATGTGCCTTTTGTTTGGGGTACCTACGGGAAGAAGCCTTCACGATATTGAAAGATAAGTTGACACATGCTCCTTTACTCCAACTTCCTGATTTTAATAAGACTTTTGAGCTTGAATGTGATGCTAGTGGAATTGGATTAGGAGGTGTGTTATTACAAGATGCAAACCTGTTGCATACTTTTACGAAAAATTGAGTGGGCCTAGTCGAACTATTCTACTTATGATAAAGAATTATATGCTCTTGTTAGGACTTTAGAACATGGCAACATTATTTATGGCCCAAAGAATTTGTTATACATTCGATCATGAATCTTTGAAACATATTAAAAGTCAAGCTAAACTGATACGTAGACATGCAAAATGGGTTGAATTCATTGAGACTTTCCCTTATGTCATTAAACACAAGAAGGGTAAAGAAAATGTTATTCTTGATGCATTGTCTAGTCGTTATACTATGCTTTCACAACTTGACTTTAAAATATTTGGTTTGGAGACCATCAAAGATCAATATGTGCATGATGCTGAATTTAGCGATGTATTGCAGAATTGTAAGAAGGTAGAACATGGAACAAGTTAAATCGTTAATGATGGATTTGTGTTTCGTTCTAACAAGCTATGCATTCCAGCTAGCTCCGTTCGTCTTTTGTTGTTGCAGGATGCGCATGGAGGAGGACTAATGGGAGACTTTGGCATGAAGAAGATGGAGGATATACTTGCTACACATTTCTTTTGGCCAAAGATGAGATGGGATGTTGGCGTTTTGTTGCTTGCACTACATGTCAAAAAGCTAAGTCACGACTCAATCCTCATGGTTTATATATGCCTTTCCTGTACCTAGTGTTCCTTGGGAGGATATATCTATGGACTTTGTTTTAGGTTTACCTCGAACAGAAGGGAGGATAGCATATTTGTTGTCTGGATAGATTCTCGAAAATGGCACACTTTATACCATGTCATAAAAGCGATGATGTTGTTAATGTTGGATTTGTTCTTTGTGAAATTATTCACTTGCATGGTGTGCCAAATACTATTGTTTAGATCGTGATACTAAATTTCTTAGCCACTTTTGGAGATGTTTATGGGCTAAGTTGGGACTAAAGCTTTTGTTACTACTTTCACAAGCGATGGACAACTGAAGTAGTCAATAGAACATGTCTACTATGCTTAGGGCTGTTTTGAAGAATAATAAGAAAATGTGGGAAGAATGCTTGCCTCATATTGAATTTGCTTATAATCGTTCATTGCATTCTACTACTAGATGTGCCCTTTTGAAATTGGTATGGTTTCCTACCTGTGCACCTATTGATTTTTGCCTCTTCCATCTTGAGGAAGGTTAATTTTGATGCTAAAACGTTCGAATTGATTTTAAAATGCATGAGTTAACTAAGGAAAACATTGGCGTATGAATGCTAAATATAAACTTCTGGAGATAAGGTAGAAAACATGTTGTTTTGACTGAGATCTTGTTTGGTTACATTTGAAGTAGTTTTAAGAAAATAAAGCAAAACCCCATGGTTTTAAGGGTTTGGAAAAAAAGATAATGATATAAACTTGACCCCAAATTTTGGGTTAGCCTTTTAACATTATTTAAGCCTTATTTTAAAGGGAGAGCTTCCGGGGGCGACTTATTTAAGAAGGGAGGATTGGAACATAATACCATTTTAACCCCAAGTTGTTAATTTGGCCTTATGGAGGGGCCCAAAAATTCCTATTTTTTTCCCTTTAAGATTCTAAAACATAGTTGATCTTTTAAATTAACAGTTTTTACAAAGAAAAACCCGGGAAAGGATGAACAGGGAGCAAAATTCAACCATAATGAAGATGCAATATAGGACAAGATTCATCAAGTGTATTCAGGTCTTTGGCACCTAATGAGTCATGGCCTTGGACGTAATTATTCAAGATCACCTAATTTCATAGGCTATTTTAGAGTCCGTATGTTATTAGGCCAGTAATTTCGAAATGACATTAAGTAAGGAAAACTAATTTTTGGTTTCCGTATGTCTGAAGGGTAATTAGGTGGCTGTGGAGGTCAATAATCTATCTCTGTTCACATATCAGTCTCTTGGGATTTTCTTCAATTACGAAATAAGATTGCACGGATCATAGAGCATCTGCAGAAAGATACGTTTGTCCCTACCGAGAGGCTCTGTCTATAAGCAACATAATCTCTGAATTTCCTTCAAAAGGAAGTGCCAATGGGTTGAAACTTATGCGAAAAACAGCGATGAATGATGTTCTTTGACTTTCATGGCCAAAAGTCCTTAAAGCTGAACTTGAGGTACTCTGGGCCTCCTAAGCGGAAGTGGGGAGTATTTTTGGTTTGGCGCTTTCGCGGCGTTCAGGTTGATTACTTATGGGTCCAACACGTACTCGAATGACAAAATTATGCCGTTTTAGTGAACATCTGTCCATTCTATGGCGTCCTTGAAGGTACTTCATTTTCTCGTCGCATTTTGCTGATTGCCCCAAAATTTCTTGTCCTCTATAGAGAATATCGTTTCCACATATATATTGACCGATTAGAATGCCGTTTTGTTCTTGGCTTTCACGCGATGAGTTCTGACATGCCATCCGGCGAAAATAAGGAGAATAAGGCATATAGCCGCTGGATTTTCTTCAATTTGACCAAATGAGATTGCCGGATCATAGAGCATCTGCAGAAGATCGTTTGTCCCTACGGGGCTAATGTCTATAAGCAACATAATCTCTGAATTTCCTTCAAAAGGAAGTGCCAATGTGTTGAAACTTGTCTATAAAGCAAGCGAATGATGTTCTTTGACTTTCGGGGCCAAAAGTCAACAAGGCTGAATTTGAGGTACTCGGTCCTCTGGCGAGCGTGGGTATTTTTGATTAGCGCGCGCTCTTGAACAGTTTAATACTTATGGGTCGACCACGGACTCGAATGACAAAATTATGACCGTTTTAGTGAACATCTATGATGTAGGCGGAACCCTAATTAATCGATCTTTCACGTTTGGATGGGATCCTATGGAAACACGAAGAACAGCGGAAGCGAGGGAAACAGGGGAAAACAAGAAATCACTCAACCAACAAGGAATCGATCACACAAGTGCTAGATCAACATACACATGAGATCCACAAGATACATAGTCACTAGGGTAAGGATACACGGAACCGTTCATCTCCGGAGGAGCCTTGATGTTCTTCCCTAGGTAGGGGTCTTGAATCCGCAAGGATCTTCTCGAAGGAGTCGATCTCGGAGGAAGTGATGCGGAGCATCCTTCCATCATCCCCATGGACTCTACATCAACACCTACAACACCACAAGGACCATGACTCGAGCCGTGCAAGAGCTCTTGAAACGGTGACATCACTCCTCTCACAACTCTCCTTGATTCACATGAGACATGGTTACTACCTCAAGCGGAAACTCTATGCATACTCGGGCACCAAAGTCGACCACGAAGAGGCTAAGCAAGGAGAATCGAGCGAAGACATCGTGAAGGCGGAGAGGAGAAAGCAACAAGAACCGGGGAGGCGGCGATCCGGACGAGCCGGGCGATCCGGACGAGCCGGATGATCCGGACCCGTCCGGACGATCAACTAACTCCTGGCAGCAGAACCTCAGCTGGCCGGATCATCGGACCCGGCCGGATCATCGGACCCCGACGTTGGACCCCACCGGACATCGGCCCGTCGCCGCCACCAGCCGACCCTCCGGCTCATCAGGACTCCCGGATCATCCGGACAGTCCGGATCATCGGACCCTCGTCCGGATCATCCGGCGCTTTGTCGTTATTGGCTGAGCCATGTGCCTCGCCCAGACTCTATATAGGACCCCTCTCCTCACTTTGAGACTTAGCATTGGATTAGCTCATATTGTGTGTGAGAGCCTTTGCTCATCCACGGTACTTCTCCTCGGAGATCAGGGACCTCCGCTGAGGAAGATCCATTCGGATAAAGACCCTATCTGGGAAGATCCCCTCGTGGATTCAAGGCCCCTATCTGGGAAGAACATCAAGGCCTCCTCCGGAGAAAACGGCTACCTTTGTATCTTTCCTTTGTTGATTTTGGACCATGTATCACTCGTTGCCGATGATCTAGACCTTGTGTGATTGATCTCTTGTCGGTTGAGTGTCTCCTCGTTTTCCCGTGATTTCCTCTCGTTCTTCGCGCGTTCTTCGTGTTCCCTCTAGGATCCCTCCAAATGTGAAAGATCGGATTGGGTTCCACCTACATCATATGGTATCATGAGCCACGTTGATCACGTTTTTGGAGCCCCTACCTCGTGATTTCTAGCTTGATTTTGTTGTTTTCGTCCTAAAACCGAAAATCCCCAAAAACCCCCAAAATTTTTGTGATTTGTTAGTTTTGATGATGTTTTGTTGTTTTTGATCCAGTGGATTGATGTGTAACTTCGTGGATCTTGTGTTCCCACCTTCTCCCCTCGAAATCCACCCAAAATCCCGAAATCGTCAATTTCCACCCCATTTTAAGTGTTCTTCGAGCAGTTCCGTGCGTGTTGACCTGCCGGATCATCCGGACCAAGTCCGGATCATCCGGACTCGTCCGGATCATCCGGCTCTGGCCGGATCATCAAGCTTCCTCTGCCACTGCGATTCTGCCCACATCACCACCACCACCATCCACACACATAACCTTCCCCACCTATCCACCACCATTTCCTTGCCAAACCCCAAGACTCAACCTCCATTACCATTGATTTGAGTTCGACAATTTGAGTGAATTTCCGTGTCCTTTTGTGTTTGACTATCTAGGCGCGGTGTGACATCAACAACAAACACTCATTTTGGTGGCTACTCATCTTCGCTCTGAACGGTAACATCGGCGACATCTTTGTCATACCTTGCAATTGCATTGATAACCATCATATACCATCTTTGCGTTGCTTACCCAGAGACTAGCCTTTGAGTATTGCGACAGCGTGACTTGTGCACATTAGTTGCATACACCATATCATACATACAATCGAGGTGCATATCTCAAAATCAACTTGTGTGTCACAAAGTTGCCATCGCATCACAATTGCTATCTTAGTTAGTCAAGTTTGCATAAGAAAAGAGCTCAAAGAAAAGAGCCACTCAAGCTTTTAAGCAAAGAAAAGATAAGCAAAGAGCTTATAAGCAACAAGCATAGCGTCATACAACATTAAGATTGTCGGATAAGATCATCTTGGATCATTGCACGATATACCATACTTATAGCATACTTGGGATAGAGATCGTTGCATTTTGCCTAGTAGGTTGTGCACAAGCTCCGTATCCGCCTATTTTGCAATCGTGCTAGCGTCTCTCTAGTATTGTGCAACAAGAGCATTTTAATGGATTCCACATTTTGGCTCATTTTTGGTTTGCACAATCCCATTTATCTATTTCGTGTGTGTTTCGGTACCACCACTTACTTGGTCTACTTGTTGCATATCAATTTGGAATCTTCTTCAACATTTATGCATTCCAGCTAGCTCGTTCGTCTTTTGTTGTTGCAGGATGCGCATGGAGGAGGACTAATGGACACTTTGGCGTGAAGAAGATGGAGGATATACTTGCTACACATTTCTTTTGGCCAAAGATGAGATGGGATGTTGGCGTTTTGTTGCTCATTGCACTACATGTCAAAAAGCTAAGTCACGACTCAATCCTCATGGTTTATATATGCCTTTGCACTGTACCTAGTGTTCCTTGGGAGGATATATCTATGGACTTTGTTTTAGGTTTACCTCGAACAAAGAAGGGAGGATAGCATATTTGTTGTCGTGGATAGATTCTCGAAAATGGCACACTTTATACCATGTCATAAAAGCGATGATCTTGTTAATGTTGCTGATTTGTTCTTTTCGATGAAATTATTCACTTGCATGGTGTGCCAAATACTATTGTTTCAGATCGTGATACTAAATTTCTTAGCCACTTTTGGAGATGTTTATGGGCTAAGTTGGGGACTAAACTGCTTTTTAGTACTACTTGTCACCAAGCGATGGACAAACTGAAGTAGTCAATAGAACATTGTCTACTATGCTTAGGGCTGTTTTGAAGAATAATAAGAAAATGTGGGAAGAATGCTTGCCTCATATTGAATTTGCTTATAATCGTTCATTGCATTCTACTACTAAGATGTGCCCTTTTGAAATTGTGTATGGTTTCCTACCTCGTGCACCTATTGATTTATTGCCTCTTCCATCTTGGGGAAGGTTAATTTTGATGCTAAAGAACGTGCTGAATTGATTTTAAAAATGCATGAGTTAACTAAGGAAAACATTAGTATGAATGCTAAATATAAACTTCTTTGGAGATAAGGGTAGAAAACATGTTGTGTTTGCACGGAGATCTTGTTTGGTTACATTTGCGTTAAGATAGATTTCTAATTTGCGCAAATCAAAGCTAATGCCACGTCTTGATGGTCCATTTAAGGTGTTAGAAAATAAATGATAATGCATATAAACTTGAGCTACTGCAGATTTTGGGGTTAGTCCACTTTTAACATTGCAGATTTGAAGCCTTATTTGGGTGAGAAGATGAGCTTCCGTCGAGGGGCGACTTCATTTCAAGAAGGGAGGATGATGAGGACATCAATACCATTGTTACACCCAGCCCCTGCTGCTATACATCTTGGACCAATTACTAGAGCTCGCGCCGCCAACTAAATTACGGGTACTTTCGTTTCTTGGTAATGATTCTAATATTCATGAGAATATGATCTTGCCTAAATTGGATACATTTGTTTTGCTTACAAATGAAGGGCCTAGCTTGGAGAAGGATGAACATTGGAGCAAAAACAACCATGGAGATGATGGCATGCAAGGGGAACAAAGCGGAGTTACAAGTGATGATTTCGGGACTTTGAAGCCACCATAATGAGTGCATGAAGCCTTGGACGAATTATACAAGATGCCACTTCATAAATTTCATCCGAGAGGCTATTCTAGGTCTTGCGTCACCTTATTATTGAGCCAGGCCGAGTAATTTCGAAATACATAAGTATAGGCTATTTTTAGAGTCATCGTATGTGCAGAAGGGGTGAATTTCAGTGGCCCTTGGTGGAGGGGTCGAAACTAATCCTATCTCTTGTTTCCCATACGGACTCCAAAAACACAGGACTGTTTAAACTGTGTGAATTTTCTTCAATTTCACGGCCAAATGGGATTACTGGATCATAGAGCATCTGCGAGAAAATGCGTTTGTCCCTACCGGGAAGCTCTTGTCTATATAACAACATAATCTCTAATTTCCTTCAAAAGGAAGTGCCAATGGGTTGAAAACTTGTACGGCAATGATGAATGATGTTCTTTGACTTTCATGGCCAAAAGTCACCAGCAAGGCTGAACTTGAGGGTACTCTGGGCCTCCTAGCGGAAGTGGGAGTATTTTTGGTTTGGCGCTTTTCGCAGCCGTTCAGTTTGATTACTTATGGGTCCAACCATTACTCAAGAATGACAAAATTATGACCGTTTTAGTGAACATCTGTCCATTCTATGGCGGTCCTTGAAGGTACTTCATTTTCTGAAATGCGCATTTGCACTGATTGCCCCAAAATTTCTTGTCCTCTATAGGAGATATCGTTTCCACATATATATTGACCCGATTCGGGAATGCCGTTTTGTTCTTGGCTTTCACGCGCATGAGGTTCTGACATGCCATCCAGGCGAAAATAAGGAGAATAAGGCATATAGCCTAGCATTGGATTTTCTTCAATTCTGGCCAAAATGAAGTTGCGGATCATAGAGCATCTGCCAGAAAGATGCGTTTGTCCCTACGAGGCTAATGTCTATAAACAACATAATCTCTCGAATTTCCTTCAAAAGGAAGTGCCAATGTGTTCAGAAACTTGTCTATAAAACAGCAACGAATGATGTTCTTTGACTTTCAGGGCCAAAAAGTCCAACTTAAGGCTGAATTTGAGGGTACTCCGGTCCTCCTGGCGGAAGCGTGGAGTATTTTTTGATTCGGATGGCGCCTTCGCCCTTGAACAGTTTGAATTACTTATGGGTCCGACACGGACTCCGAATGACAAAATTATGACCGTTTTAGTGAACATCTATGATGTAGGGCGGAACCCTAATTCGTCGATCTTTCACGTTTGGATGGGATCCTATGGGGGAAACACGAAGAACACGCGGAAGCACGAGGGGAAACACGGGGAAAACAAGAGGAAATCACTCAACCAACAAGGAATCGATCACACAAGTGCTAGATCAACATACACACATGAGATCCACAAGATACATAGTCAACTAGGGTAAGGATACAACGGAACCGTTCATCTCCCGGAGGAGGCCTTGATGTTCTTCCCTAGGTAGGGGTCTTGAATCCGCAAGGGGATCTTCTCCGAAGGAGGTCCTGATCTCGGAGGAGAAGTGATGCGGAGCATCCTTCCATCATCCCCATGGACTCTACATCAACACCTACAACACCACAAGGACCAATGACTCGAGCCCGTGCAAGAGCTCTTGAAACCGAGGTGACATCACTCCTCTCACAACTCTCCTTCGATTCACATGAGACATGGTTACTACCTCAAACGGAAACTCTATGCATACTCAGGCACCAAGGAGTGAAACCATGAAGAGGCTAGAAGCAAGGAGAATCGAAGCGAGAAGACATACTCGTGAAAGGAGAGGAGAAAGCAACAAGAACGAGGGAGGCGGACGATCGGGCGAGAGGCCAGACGATCGGACAGAGCCGGATGATCCGGACGGTCGAACGATCCGGCTAACTCCGCCGAAAAGCAGCAGAACCTCGCCCAGCTGAAGCGGATCATCCGGACCCCGCCGGATCATCCGGACCCGCCCGGGACGTTCGGACCCCAACCGGACATCCGGCCGTCGCCGCCACTGCCGACCCTCCGGCTCATCCAGGGACTCCACGGATCATCCGGACCAGTCCGGATCATCCGGACCCTCGTCCGGATCATTCCGGCAGCTTTGTCTTGTAGCGTGTTGAAATTGAGCCCATGTACCCTTCGCCCAGACTCTATATAGGACCCTCTCCTCACTTTGAGACTTAGCATTGGATTAGCTCATATTTGTGTGTGAGAGCCTTTGCTCATCCACCGGTACTTCTCCTCAGAGATCAGGACCTCCGCCTAGGAGAAGATCCATTCGGATAAAAGACCCCTATCTAGGGAAGATCCCCCTCGTGGATTCAAGGCCCCTATCTAGGGAAGAACATCAAGGCCTCCTCCGGGAGAAGAACGGCTACCTTTGTATCTTTCCTTTGTTGATTTTGGACCATGTATCACTCGTGCTTCGATGATCTAGACCTTGTGTGATTGATCTCTTGTCGGTTGAGTGTCTCCCTCGTTTTTCCCCGTGATTTCCTCTCGTTCTTCCGCGCGTTCTTCGTGTTCCCTCTGTAGGATCCCCTCCAAATGTGAAAGATCGACGAATTAGGGTTCCACCCTACATCATATGGTATCATGAGCCACGTTGATCACGTTTTTGGAGCCCCTACCTCGTGATTTCTAGCTTGATTTTGTTGTTTTCGTCCTAAAAACCCGAAAATCCCCACAAAAACCCCCCAAAATTTTTTGTGATTTGTTAGTTTTGATGATGTTTTGTTGTTTTTGATCCGTGGATTGATTGTGTAACTCGTGGATCTTGTGTTTCCCCACCTTCTCCCCCTGAAATCCACCCAAAATCCCGAAATCGTCAATTTCCACCCCATTTTAGTGTTCTTCCGAGCAGTTCCGTGCGTGTTGACCTGCCGGATCATCGGACCAAGTCCCGGATCATCCGGACTCGTCCCGGATCATCCGGCTCCTGGCCCGGATCATCCGACTTCCTCTGCCTTGGCTTGCGGATTCTACGCAGCCCACATCCACCACCACCATCCACACACATATACACCTTCCCACCCTATCCACCACCATTTCCACTTGCCAAACCCCAAGACTCAACCTCCATTACTACCATTCGATTTGAGTTAAACAATTTGAGTGAGATTTCCGTGTCCTTTGTGTTTGACTATCTGGCGGCGGTGTGACATCAACAACAAACACTCATTTTGGTGGCTACTCATCGCTTCTGTGAAGACGGTAACATCGGCGACATCTTTGTCATACCTTGCAATTGCATTGATAACCATCATATACCATCTTTTGCGTTGCTTACCCACGAGACTAGCCTTTGAGTATTGCGACAGCGTGACTTGCACATTAGTTGCATACACCATATCATACATACAATCGAGGTGCATATCTCAAAATCAACTTGTGTGTCACAAAGTTGCCATCGCATACACAATTGCTATCTTAGTTAAGTCAAGTTTGCATAAGAAAAGAGCTCAAAGAGAAAAGAGCCACTCAAGCTTTTAAGCAAAGAGAAAAGATAAGCAAAAGAGCTTATAAGCAACAAGCATAGCATCATACAACATTAAGATTGTCATATAAGATCATCTTGGATCATTGCCCGATATACCATACTTATAGCATACTTGGGATAGAGATCGTTGCATTTTGCCTAGTAGGTTGTGCACAAGCTCCGTATCCGCCTATTATTGCAATCGTGCTAAGCGTCTCTCTAGTATTGTGCAACAAGAGCATTTTAAATGGATTCCACATTTTGGCTCATTTTGGTTTGCACAATCCATTTATCTATTTGCGTGTGTGTTTCGTGTACCACCACTTACTTGGTCTACTTGTTGCATATGCGAATTGCGAATCTTCTTCAACATTTTTGAGTCAAGCTAACTATTGCAATAAATTTTGTGCCACCATCCTAACCAAGCTCCACCAAAGCTTTTACTTGTGTAGGTGTGAGAATCGACAAGGATCGGTACCAATAGTGCTATTTCATTGTCCGCATTTGAGTGAACTTGATTCATCTTCAACTTCGGTCAAAGGTACATTGGTATTCATTCTTCTCCTTCTACCACTCACAATTTGTTTGAAATGATGGATAGGCCAAGTTCTTCTTCAAATCACTCTTCATCCGAGCAAGGCGGCGACATGTCATCATCGTCACCAAGAGCCACCTCTTTGGCGTACTGCTTGAGCTCTCCATCAAGAGCAACAAGCAATGGCGAGCGCATCGACAACCTCTCCACCGACTTGCGACTCTCAAAGCGTGCGAGATTACTTCGACAACAAACTCGTGGCGCACAAGAAAGAGAATGATGCAAGAATGGGCGAGATCAGCGCCTTGTTGGTGAACGCGTACTTCTACCTCTTCACACTCAAGGCGAAGCCACTCAAGTCGCCACTCCGGCGACTCCTTCTCCGACACAAGTACACGTCATCGAACATTCTTGACGAGCAGCAGCGTCAAGATAAATCATGCATCTGCGCAACCCGCTACCGACAAGAATCTCCAAGAGCAAGTTGATGAAAAAGCTTCCTCGTCCTCAATCAAGCCAAATGGCGTTTGCTCAAGCCATGAGCGACAACGTCTTAGCCACCAACAAGAACAAACGCGGCGCCTACACCAAGAGCAACAAGGCGCGGAGACTAAGCGTCCTCAACAACAACAACGCGAGCACAAGATCTCTTGGTGAAGGCAACGCCCTTCAAGCATCAAGTCGAGCTCTAGCCAAGCATAATCGCGAAAGGCGCAACCAAGAAGAAGCCCTCAAGAAGAAATACAAGAGAGGAACTACCATTCCTGTCGGCAGCCAAACCCCACAAGCTCCTCCACAAGCTCCTCAAGCTCATCCTCAACCTCAAGGTCAACAAGAGCAAGTTAATCATGGACTTCCTCCTCGCCAAGAGCAACATGAGGATGATTACCCTCCGCGTCAAAAGCGTCATCATCAACATCGACCTCAAAACAATGAAGAAGCAACACTATGGCAAGCTCAAGTTCACAATGCCCAAGTTCAATGGAACCAATGATCCAGAGTACCTCTCATGGGCATTGAAGGTCGACAAAATCTTTCGTTTACACAACTATGAGGAAGAGAAGAAGATCGCTATGGCATCACTTGAGTTCCAAGACTATGTGCTCATATGGTGGGAACAAGTCCTTGGCGCCGACAAGCAAGAGGTGAACCTCCAATCACCACTTGGGCTCAAATGAAGGATGTCATGCGAACTTGCGCTTTGTGCCCACCTACTACAACCGTGATCTCTTCAAGCTACAACTCCTCAAGCAAGGAACAAGAGTGTTGAAGAATACTACAAAGAAATGGAATTGCCATGATTAGAGCCAATGTCAAAGAAGATGATGAGCAAACAATGGCACGATTCTTGAATGGACTCAACCATCCCATCAAGAAGATTGCCGACTTCAACCCTACTCCAACCTCATTGAGCTCGTGCACCAAGCTACAAAGGCGGGCGACAAGTGCAAGATGACTTCAAATGCCAAGTACTCATCCAAGACATACGGCCTCTCCAACAACCAAGCTTCAACAACTACTCCAACCGACATCAACCAAGCCTTTTCCAAGCAGCGACGACAAGTCAAGTTACAAGAAAAATTCTACAAGTTCAAGTCGTCATCCTCCTACTACAAGCAACTCCAAGCCGCGTGCTTCATCATCTACTCAACCGATGAGACCGTCAAGACAAGCTCCTTCAAGTGTTTTACTTGCGGCCGAGGCCACAAGTCATATGAATGCCAACAAGCGTGCCATGATACTAGCGGCGATGGCACCTCTGACTCAATGAGTGAAGATGAAATGGGCGCTATTGAGCAAGTGGCCATGCAGCCGGCGCATCAATGAGGGATGAAGATGATCAAGTCTTTTGTGATGAAGATACAAGCCCGCTCTTGTTGTCTCCAAAGTCTTGACACTTCAACATCACCAAGAAGAAGACCAGCGATGCCACATCTTCCACACAAAGGCCGGCATCAATGGAGATCCGTCAAGGTCATCATCGATGGAGGTGGTTGCCACAACTTGGCAGCGAAGAACTATGCTCAAGCTCCAATTGGTCGAGAAGAAGCATCGCAACCATACAAGGTTCAATGGCTAAGTGACTCCGGCACTATCTGAGTTGAGCATATCGGTCAAGTATCCTTCAAAATCGGTGCATATGAGGACACTTTGGAGTGTGATGTGGTCCCAATGACAGTTTGCCACCTCCTCCTTGGTGCGGCCATGGAAATTCGGCCGTGGTGTATACGCCACAATGGGCGTACAAACCACTATAGCTTCAAGATGAAAGGCAAAGAATATGTCCTCGACCCATGTCTCCTAGTCAAGTGATAGCCAGACAAACAAGCCACCAACCAAAGAGAGAAGAGTGAGAAAGTGAGCCACCAAAAGTGAGTGAGAACCACAAGCCAAATTTGGCGCCTCTTAGCCTAGAGAAAAACCTCATACTATTAGCCACCAAACATGAGATGAGAGAAGTGTGTGAGAACCCATCGAGTGTGATGCACTTTGTCCTAGTGTGCAAGGATGGAGAACCAAAACTAACACCACTCAAATCTACCCTCAAATGACGGTAAAGAGGTAACCTGGCCATGTGCTTGTGTGTGTTGTCCCAACTCTCGTGATGGTGAAGATGTGTTCGTCGTCCAAGAACTTCTATCTCGAAACCTGTCATGATTACTAGAAACAAGAAACAAAATTCGAGAATAATGTTCCTATGAACTACTAGGATGTGGTTGTAAAGTGCTCACAATAAAGCAAATATCAATATCTTACAAGTTCTTACCATGCGGCGGTGGTGACAGGCAACCAGCGGTGTCAAGTAACTCTGAAGATTGTGTAAAGCGATTGTTGTGGGAACGACGATATACGGTGTAGAAATATGTGGAGCTGGGTTGGCTATATATGGTAGCAAAAATTTAGCAATAATCAATTCAAAGATGCAATGTTGAATAGGCGCTCATCGACAGTCTTGTGGCTGGTACTAGGCTAGACCGGACTAGAGACGCGAGCCTAGAACACTAATGAGGTCACGACGTAGCACAACTAGCATCAATCAAGGATACTAAGTAGCTCTGGACAGCAAGATATAAGTGAAGATCACAACGGCAGTAAAGATAATGATGAAAAACAAGCGCCAAGCAGGATATACAACAACTCTCTCTCCAACTTTCCTCTTGAAAAGTTTGAGCCAATTTTATGATAAATTCTTTCAAAGAATGCTACTAACTCAAGCTTTCCAATGCAAAAGAATCACTCAATTCCAAGTTGATATGAGGCGTCAAAGAATTCTAAAACTAGCCCTGAAAAATTGGAATAAGCTGTGTTCACGAACTTCAGAGGGCAAAAAGACCTATTTAGAAGCCGATTTTGAGATGTCAAATATTGAACTAGCTTCTGCAACTATTTAGATGCGGCTCGTCTCTAGCTTCAATTTGAGTACTCACGGAGCCAAAACGGACTTCGTATGAGGAAGATACACCTGTTTTACTGAACAGTGCGCAAAACAGATTCCAATCTGAATTCAGGTACGAGATTGATTCTAGATAGATCCAATTTTTTTCCTCTCTCTTTTTTTTCTCACGCTTTTTTTTTCCTTTTCTTCTCTCTCTTTTTTTTTTTTCTTTCCTTTTTTCTCTCTTTTTTCTCTATCTTTTTTTCTCCCTCTTTCCAAGACAAACTAGATAAGATGCAGATTGGATCAGGCGAAGATGTGAATGACCTCAACTATGATTATGACAATGAACAGCAGAGCACGTGGTGGAAATTAATAGATGGGATGGTGGACAGCGGAAGGATAATGATGCAGCGGCGTGACTAATGTGAACAGA
Organism: Aegilops speltoides; assembly: GCA_021437245.1. NCBI lineage: Eukaryota > Viridiplantae > Streptophyta > Magnoliopsida > Poales > Poaceae > Aegilops > Aegilops speltoides. The sequence goes on from JAHHZJ010000807.1 coordinate 16,197, forward strand.
ACTCGAAACTCTAAAGGAACTAGACACTAAGACCAGCAAGCGACACGACGATGCAACCGATAATTCAACTATGCAAGCAACGAATAGAAAATTGCAAAGGCTCGACTGTCTTGGATAAAGGATAAACAGATCTAACTTTTTTGTGGCTTTTTCATGGACTATAGGTATGAATGACGGATGCGATCTAAACTATGAAAACTGTAAAATCTCACCGAGCAACCTGAAAACTGATACCACTTGATAGAGGCGGGTGTCCCGATCTTTCGATGAGATGATAACTATCGATTTGGTGGAGAGCGACTTTGACGATCCGACTACAAGCGTGCAGGACGTTGCGCCTTAGCAATCGCTAAACCAACTCCGAGAGGTTATTGACCACGCCGGAGCACAATCAACGACCACGAAGGTCTATTCCTGCAAGCAATCGAAGAACAAGCAAGAATATGATAAAAGCAATCTGAATATTGCGAGTATGTATGAAGTATTGATAAAGGTGGGGATCCGTAAGCGGTCTTGGTCTGGTCGTTGGACACAAGCGAAGTACGAAGTTGCAATGGCTAACTTTAACTAAACAAATCCCAAGGAAAAAGCTACTAGATGGATCTACTTATATAGGAGCAAGGGGTGGCGGCCAAGGAGGTGGGAGAACGTCCCAAGGCAGCCTAAAACTAACCCTAGGTCGTACAAGGCCAATGGGCCCAAGTGGAGGTGACGTAACACCTTTGGACTTGTAGTTTGACTCGGATTCTGGTGCAGCGTCAGATTGTTTCGTCCATAACTCAACGCTCCGGACGGCTTTTAAGGTGATTCCAACTGTGCTGGAAAGAGCATGAAATCTACTTTCCAACAGAAAAGAATCACTCAATTCGAGTCCGTATGAAAAAGTTGTTGACGTTTTGAGTCAGGTATGTCTGTGCAGTCCGAATCTGAATCCAGAACGTGAGAGACTTGGACTCTATCTTCTCTTGGCCCAAAAGTGACGTGAGAAGACTTTTGAACAACACCTAAACTTCTCCTTTTCCCTTATCTTCATATGTGGATTGTACAAATGTCCCATACACCTGCAATTAGACAAAACACAAAAGTATGTGAAGTATTTTTGTTCTGGATAACATAAATATATTATTGAATAGTTTGCACTAGAAATCACCTGACAAATATGCATGTATGCAATATTTTTGGTCTTATCCAAGGTAGTCATGTCCTCATCACCACTTGATAGAGGCGGGGTGTCCCGATCTTTCGATGAGATGATAACTATCGATTTGGTGGAGACGACTTTGACGATCCGACTACAAACGTGCACGACGTTGCGCCTTAGCAATCGCTAAACCAACTCCGAGAGGTTATTGACCACGCCGGAGCACAATCAACCTGACCACGAAGGTCTATTCCTGCAAGCAATCGAAGAACAAGCAAGAATATGATAAAAGCAATCTGAATATTGCGAGTATGTATGTAGTATTGATAAAGGTGGGGATCCGTAAGCGGTCTTAGTCTGGTCGTTGGACACAAACGAAGTACACGAAGTTACAATGGCTAACTTTTAACTAAACAAATCCCAAGGAAAAAGCTACTAGATGGATCTACTTATATAGGAGCAAGGGGTGGCGGCCAAGGAGGTGGGAGAACGTCCCAAGGCAGCCTAAAACTAACCCTAGGTCGTACAAGGCCAATGGGCCCAAGTGGAGGTGACGTAACACCTTTGGACTTGTAGTTTGACTCGGATTCTGGTGCAGCGTCAGATTGTTTCGTCCATAACTCAACGCTCCGGACGGCTTTTAAGGTGATTCCAACTGTGCTGGAAAGAGCATGAAATCTACTTTCCAACAGAAAAAGAATCACTCAATTCGGAGTCCGTATGAAAAAGTTGTTGACGTTTTGAGTCAGGTATGTCTGTGCAGTCCGAATCTGAATCCAGAACGTGAGAGACTTGGACTCTATCTTCTCTTGGCCCAAAAGTGACGTGAGAAGACTTTTTGAACAGCACCTAAACTTCTCCTTTTCCCTTATCTTCATATGTGGATTGTACAAATGTCCCATACACCTGCAATTAGACAAAACACAAAAGTATGTGAAGTATTTTTGTTCTGGATAACATAAATATATTATTGAATAGTTTGCACTAGAAATCACCTGACAAATATGCATGTATGCAATATTTTTGGTCTTATCCAAGGTAGTCATGTCCTCATCAGCTTTTAAGGTTATTCCAACTGTGCTGGAAAGATCATGAAATCTACTTTCCAACAAAAAAAGAATCACCCAATTTGGAGTCCGTATGTAAGAGTTGTTGATGTTTTGAGTCAGGTATGTCTGTGCAGTCCGAATCTGAATCCAGAACGTGAGAGACTTGGACTCTATCTTCTCTTGGCCCAAAAGTGATGCGGAGCATCCTTCCATCATCCCCATGGACTCTACATCAACACATCCAACCCCACAAGGACTTATGACTCGAGCACGTGCAAGAGCTCTTGAAACCGAGGTGACATCACTCCTCTCACAATTCCCTTTCGATTCACATGAGACATGGTTACTACCTCAAACGGAAATGCTATGCATGCTTAGGTACCGAGGAGTCAACCTAGAAGAAGCTACAGCTCAAGAGGGACATCAAGAGCGAGAGGAGGAGCTGCAGAGTCCAACACGAGCGGTACTACCGCTCCAGCCAAGCGGTACTACCGCTGAGCCGAGCCAGGCGGCACTACCGCTCGAGATCCGCCCTACGTGCGCCGAACCCGACAAACTCCAGGAATCGAACAGCGCCAGAGCGGTACTACCGCCCTCCCAAGCAGTACTACCGCTGAAGCACCTCAAGCGGTACTACCGCCCTCCCGAGCGGTACTACCGCTGAAGCACCTCAAGCGGTACTACCGCCCTGCCTGTGTGCAGCGTTTCGGGCCGAGGCCCATGTACTCGTTTCGCCCCCAACTTACCCCTTGGAGAACCTAGACTATAAATAGACCATCCCCTCATCCTTTCTAGGGTTAGCATTGGATTAGCTCATATTTGTGTGAGAGAGCCTTTGCTCATCCACCGGTACTTCTCCACGGAGATCAGGACCTCCGTCTAGGAGAAGATCCATCGGATTCAAGACCCTCAAGGGAAGATCCTCGTGGATTCAAGACCTCCTCCGGAGAAGAACGGCTACCTTTGTATCTTTCCTTTGTTGATTTTGGACCATGTATCACTCGTGCTTCGATGATCTAGACCTTGTGTGATTGATCCTTGTTGGTTGAGTGTTCCTCCCTCGTTTTCCCGTGTTTCCTCTCGTTCTTCCGCGTTCTTCGTGTTCCTCCGTAGGATTCCTCCAAACGTGAAAGATCGGCGAATTAGGGTTCCACCCTACATCATATGGTATCATGAGCCACGTTGATCACGTTTTGGAGCCCCTACCCGTGATTTCTAGCTTGATTTTGTTGTTTTCGTCCTAAAACCCGAAAATCCCCACAAAAATAGCCCCAAAATTTTTGTGATTTGTTAGTTTGATGATGTTTTGTTGATTTTGATCCGTGGATTTGCTTGGTTTCAGTCGATCTAGCATCTCCCCAAGTTTCACCTCTTTCCATCCACAAAATCCATCAATTTTGACCCGAAATCATCCATTTCCGCCCCAAAATCGCGAAACAATTGAGCGATCGAGAAAATCCGACACGAGCGGTACTACCGCCCACAGAGCGGTACTACCGCTGTGAACCTCAATGTACTACCGCCCGAGAACAGTACTACCGCTGGCCCTCCCAGCCGAAATAGTCGAAAAAACCCGACACGAGCGGTACTACCGCCCTCACCAGCAGTACTACCGCCTGACCATTTCCAGCTTTCTGAGTTTCACCATTTCCACCATAACTTCCACATCCGGAGTCCGATTTTCGCGTTCTTTAGCTCGTTGAGAAGCTATTGACATTCTCCTTCCTCCTAGATAGGTTACAACACCATTGGACACCATCTAATTTTCCAAATATTGGCATCTTTGCCTAGGGCTTTCACCACATCATACGCTATACCACCTCCACTCTCCGCTACCACCATTGTTGCTTTTGTTCTTTGTGAATTTGAGTTGTGGTTCCCGTGTCCTATTGTGTTTCGCTATATAGAGTGCGGTTCGGCGTCAACATCACCACCGCTCATCTTCGCCAAGGACTCATCATCGCCAAGGGCGGTAACTCGGCGACATCTTTGTCATCTCTCGCAATTGCATTGATAACCATCATAGCCCATCTTTTGCGTTGCTTACCCATCGAGACTAGCCATTGAGTATTGCCGCAGCGTGACTTGTGCACATTAGTGATCATACTCCATAGCATACATACCATACTATAGTGGTGCATATCTCGAGATCCACTTGTGTGTCACAAAGTTGTCATCGCATACACAATTGCTATCTTGGTTCGTGAAGTTTGCATAAGAAAAGAGCTCAAAAGAGAAAGAGCCACCCAAGCTTTTAAGCAAAAGAGAAAGATAAGCAAAGAGCTTATAAGCAAGAACCATAGCATCATACTACATTAAGATTGTCATATAAGATCATCTTGGATCATTGCACCGAAATACCATACATATAGCATACTTGGGATAGAGATCGTTGCATTTTTGCCTAGTAGGTTGTGCACAAGCTCCGTATCCGCCTATTGTGCAATCGTGCTAGCGTCTCTCTAGTATTGTGCAACAAGAGCATTTTCGTGGATTCCACATTTTGGCTCACTTTTGGTTTGCACAATCCCATTTATCTATTTGCGTGTGTGTTTCCGTGTACCACTACTTGCTTGGTCTACTTGTTACATTTGCGAATTTGCGAATCTTCTTCAACATTTTGAGTCAAGCTAACGATTGCAATCAATTTTGTGCCACCATCCTAACCAAGCTCCACCAAAAGCTTTTACTTGTGTAGGTGTGAGAATCGACAAGGATCGGTACCAATAGTGCTATTTCATTGTCCGCATTTGAGTGAACTTGATTCATCTTCAACTTCGTCAAAGGTACATTGGTATTAGTTCTTCTCCTTCTACCACTCACAATTTGCTTGAAATGATGGATAGGCCAAGTTCTTCTACCAATCCACTCTTCATCGAACAAGACGACGACATGTCATCCTCGTCACCAAGAGCCACCTCTTTGGCGCAGAACGAGCTCTCCATCAAGAGCAACAAGCAATGAGCGAACGATCGACAACCTCTGCACCGACTTGCGACTCTCGAGAAGCGTACAAGAGATTACCGACAACAAACTCGGCAAGACAAGAAAGAGAATGATGCAAGAATGGACGAGATCCGCGCCTTGTTGGTGAACCGGCGTACTTCTACCTCTTCACACTCAAGACGGAGCCACTCAAGTCGCCACTCCGACAACTCCTTCTCCGACACAAGTACACCCTCATCGAACATTCTTCGTCGAGCCGCGCGTCAAGACCGTCATGCATCTCGCAACCCGCTACACGACAAGAATCTCCAAGAGCAAGTTGATGAAGAAGTTCCTCGTCCTCAATCGAGCCAAATGGCGTTTGCTTAAGCTCAAGAACGACAACGTCTTCGCCACCAACAAGAACAAGAACGAGCGCGCCTACACCAAGAGCAACAAGACGCCGAGGCTCAACGTCTTCAACAACAACAACGAGAAGCACAAGCTCTTGAGGCGGAACGCGCCCTTCAAGCATCAAGTCGAGCTCTCGCCAACCGCAATCGCGAAAGGCGCAATCAAGAGGAAGCCCTTCGAGAAGAAATACAAGAGAGGAACTTCCATCCGCGTGCGCAACGTCAAGCTCCTCAAGCTTATCCTCAACCTCAAGGTCAACAAGAGCAAGTTGATCATGGACTTCCTCCTCGCCGAGAGCAACATGAGGATGATTACCCTCCACGTCAAGAACGTCATCATCAACATCGACCTCAAAACAATGAAGAACATCGCTATGGCAAGCTCAAGTTCACAATGCCCAAGTTCAATGGAACCAATGATCCCGAAGAGTACCTCTCATGGGCATTGAAGGTCGACAAAATCTTTCGTTTGCACAACTATGAGGAAGAGAAGAAGATCGCTATGGCATCACTTGAGTTCCAAGACTATGTGCTCATATGGTGGGAACAAGTCCTTGAGCGCCGACAAGCAAGAGGTGAACCTCCAATCACCACTTGGGCTCAAATGAAGGATGTCATGCGAGCACGTTTTGTGCCAACCTACTACAACCGTGATCTCTTCAAGAAGCTACAACTCCTCAAGCAAGGAACAAAGAGTGTTGAAGAATACTACAAAGAAATGGAGATTGCCATGATTCGAGCCAATGTCAAGGAAGATGATGAGCAAACAATGGCACGATTCTTGAATGGACTCAATCATCCCATCAAGAAGATCGCCGACTTCCAACCCTACTCCAACCTCATTGAGCTCGTGCATCAAGCTACAAAGGCGGACGTCAAGTACAAGATGACTTCTGGCACGCCAAGTACTCCTCCAAGATACACGGCTTCTCCAACAACCAAGCTTCAACAACTACTCCAACCGACATCAATCAAGCCTTCTCCAAGCAACGACGACAAGTCAAGTTACAAGAAAACTTCCACAAGTTCAAGTCGTCTTCCTCCTAATACAAGCAACTTCAAGCCGCGTGCTTCATCATCTACTCCAACCGATGAGACCGTCAAGACAAGCTCCTTCAAGTGTTTCACTTGCGGTGGCCGAGGCCACAAGTCCTATGAATGCACCAACAAGCGCACCATGATCCTCAACGAGCGATGGCACATCGACTCATTGAGTGAAGATGAAATGGAAGCTATTGAGCAAGTGGCCATGCACGGCGCATGAATGAGGATGAAGATGATCAAGTCTTTTGTGATGAAGATCGAGCCCGCTCTCGTTGTCTCCAAGGTCTTGACACTTCAACATCAACAAGAAGAAGACCAACGATGCCACATCTTCCACACAAAGGCGGCATCAATGGACGATCCGTCAAGGTCATCATCGATGGAGGTAGTTGCCACAACTTGGCAAGCGAAGAACTATGCTCCAAGCTCCAATTGGTCAAGAAGAAGCATCCGCAACCATACAAGGTTCAATGGCTAAGTGACTCCGGCACTATCTGAGTTGAGCATACGGTCCAAGTATCCTTCAAAATAGGTGCACATGAAGACACTTTGGAGTGTGATGTGGTCCCAATGACCGTTTGCCACCTCCTCCTTGGTCGGCCATGGCAATTCGACCGTGGTGTCTACCACAATGGGCGTACAAACCACTATAGCTTCAAGATGAAAGGAAAAGAATATGTCCTACGACCCATGTCTCCTAGTCAAGTGATAGCCGACAAACAAGCCACCAACCAAAGAGAGAAGAGTGAGAAAGTGAGCCACCAAAAGTGAGTGAGAGCCACAAGCCAAATTTGGCGCCTCTTAGCCTAGAGAGAAAAACCTCATACTATTCGCCACCAAACATGAGATGAGAGAAGTGTGTGAGAACCCATCGAGTGTGATGCACTTTGTCCTAGTGTGCAAGGATGGAGAACCACAAACTAACACCACAAATGAGCTACCTTTGGTGTTTCAATCTCTTTTGCAGGAATTTCAAGATGTTTTCCCGATGAGCTACCTCGGGTCTACCTCTCTCTGAGGCATTGAGCATCGAATCGACCTCATTCCCGGAGCACCACTTCCAAACAAAGCTCCATACCGTGTCAATCCCGAAGAAACCAAGGAGATTCAACGGCAAGTACAACAACTACTCGACAAGCGGTCATGTACGTGAAAGCTTAAGCCCTTGTGCCGTGCCGTTATACTTGTGCCTAAACCCGATGGAAGTTTCCGCTTGTGCTCGATTGTAGACCCATAAATGCTATCACCGTGCGCTATAGGCATCCCATTCCTCGCTTAGATGATATGCTTGATGAACTTAGTGGAGCCAACTTTTCTCAAAATTGATCTTAAAAGTGGCTATTATCAAATCCGCATTCATGAGGGTGATGAATGGAAAACTGCTTTCAAAACAAAATTTGGCTTATATGAATGGTTGGTTATGCCCATGGGTTTGTCGGAAGCTCCGGAACTTTTGTCGTCTTATGCATCATGTACTTCGCCCATACATTGGAATATTTGTTGTGGTTTACTTGATGACATTCTTGTGTTTAGCAAAACCATGAAAGAGCATCTTGATCACGTTAAGCTTGTTTTGCAAACACTTGAAAGGAAAGTCTTTATGCAAACTTGAAGAAATGCACTTTTGGAGTTGACAAAGTGGTTTTCTTGGGTTTCGTTGTCTCCTCAAGGGTGTCCATGTTGATGAAACTAAGATCAAAGCAATTAAAACTTGGCCCCAACCCACCAATTTGCAACAAGTCTGAAGTTTCCTTGGTCTTGCAGGTTTTTATCGCCGCTTTGTGAAAAACTTTAGCACTATTGCAGCCCTTTGCATGCTTTGAGTAAGAAGAATACTCTTTTGTTTGGGGACCTTTGCAATCAAACGCTTTTGATGAGCTCAAGTCTTTGCTTACTCATGCTCCAATTCTTGCTTTGCCCAATTTTGACAAAACTTTTGAGGTCCATTGTGATGCAAGTGGTACGGAATTGGCGGAGTTTTAATGCAAGAAAACGAGTCATTGCTTATTTTAGTGAAAAACTCTCCGGTGCTCAACTTAACTATCCCGTGTATGACAAAGAATTGTATGCTTTAGTGCGTGTGCTACATGTTTGGGAACATTATCTTAGGCCTCATGAGTTTGTCATCCATACCGATCATGAAACGCTTAAGTACTTAAAAGGTCAAACTAAATTGAACAAGCGTCATGCCAAATGGAGTGAATTCATTGAATCTTTTCCATATGTGATCAAGTACATTAAGGGCAAGGAAAATGTAGTTGCCGATGCACTTTCACGCATATGCATGCTTGTCACCCAACTTGAGTTGAATGTTATAGGTTTTGAGCATATCAAAGATTTGTATGCTAGTGATCCATCTTTTGCACCTCATTATGCTAAATGTTTGACGCATACATCTTGGGAACAATATTACCTCAAGGATGGTTATCTTATGAGAGCTAACAAACTATGCATACCCGAGTCTTCTCTTCGTTTGCTCCTTTTGCAAGAGGCTCATGGAGGTGGACTCATGGGACATTTTGACGCGACAAGACCTTCGCCACGCTCTCCAAGAACTACTTTTGGCCCAAGAAGTTTCGAGATGTCTCTCGCTTCACCACCCGATGCTCTACATGCCGCAAAGCTAAGTCAAAAGCTCAATCTCATGGTCTTTACATGCCTCTTCCTATTCCTTATCAACCTTGGGAAGACATTAGCATGGATTTTGTACTTGGTTTGCCTAGAACTCAAAATGGAAAGGATTCCGTGTTTGTTGTTGTGGACCGATTTTGTAAGATGGCACATTTCATTCCTTGCAACAAGGTAGACGATGCTTCACATATTGCAAATCTCTTTTGTAGGAAATCTTGCGCCTTCATGGAGTATCAAGACAATCGTCTCGAGACCATGACGTCAAGTTCTTGAGTTACTTTTGGAAGACTCTATCGCCAAGCTCGGAATCAAGCTCTTGTTCTCATCCGCATACCATCCTCAAACCGACGGCCAAACGGAGGTGACGAACCGGACGCTCTCCACTCTACTTCGCGTGTTGATCAAGAAGAACATCAAGGAGTGGGAAGCATGTCTACCCATCGCCGAAAGCACGCCTACAACCGTGCAAGACATTCGACTACCGGCAAGTCTCCTTCGAGGTCGCTTCACGGCTTCAACCCATTGTCCCCATTGGACATTCTACCTCTTCCTCTACAAGAGCGTACCAACCTCGGCGCAAGTGCCCGTGCAAGCTACATCAAGAAGATGCATGAAGATACAAGACACACCATCGGCGCCAAGTACAGCGACTAACGACCAAGCTCAACATCAACAAGCAACCCATGATCTTCAACATAGGCGATCTCGTGTGGCTACACCTTCGCAAGGAACGCTTCCCCAACGAGCGCAAGTCCAAACTTCTACCTCGAGCCGATGGACCCTTCAAGGTGCTATGCGCTACAACAACAACGCCTACAAGCTCGACATACCAAGCGACAAGTACAACGTGGCGACACCTTCAACGTCAAAGACCTCTCGCCTTTCCATGGTGATGAAGATCTTGATCCGAGGTCGGATCCTTTCGAAGGAGGGATATGATGCGAGCATCCTTCCATCATCCCCATGGACTCTACATCAACACATCCAACCCCACAAGGACCTATGACTCGAGCACGTGCAAGAGCTCTTGAAACCGAGGTGACATCACTCCTCTCACAATTCCTTTCGATTCACATGAGACATGGTTACTACCTCAAGCGGAAATGCTATGCATGCTTAGGTACCGAGGAGTCAACCTAGAAGAAGCTACAGCTCAAGAGGGACATCAAGAGCGAGAGGAGGAGCTGCAGAGTCCAACACGAGCGGTACTACCGCTCCAGCCAAGCGGTACTACCGCTGAGCCGAGCCAGCGGCACTACCGCTCGAGATCCGCCTCGTCGCCGAACCCGACAAACTCCAGGAATCGAACAGCGCCAGAGGCGGTACTACCGCCCTCCCAAGCGGTACTACCGGCTGAAGCACCTCAGCGGTACTACCGCCCTCCCGAAGCGGTACTACTTGCTGAAGCACCTCAAGCGGTACTACCGCCCTCCCAGCCAGTACTACCGCCCACTGCTGTAGGTAGCGTTTGGGCCGAGGCCCATGTACTCGTTCGCCCCTAACTTACCCCTTGAAGAACCTAGACTATAAATAGACCATCCCTCATCCTTTCTAGGGTTAGCATTGGATTAGCTCATATTTGTGTGTGAGAGCCTTTGCTCATCCACCTGTACTTCTCCACGGAGATCGGGACCTCCGTCCGGAGAAGATCCATCGGATTCAAGACCCTCAAGGGAAGATCCCTCGTGGATTCAAGACCTCCTCCGGAGAAAAACGGCTACCTTTGTATCTTTCCTTTGTTGATTTTGGACCATGTATCACTCGTGCTTCGATGATCTAGACCTTGTGTGATTGATCCTTGTTGGTTGAGTGTTCCTCCCTCGTTTTCCCCGTGTTTCCTCTCATTCTTCCGCGCGTTCTTCGTGTTCCCTCCGTAGGATTCCCTCCAAACGTGAAAGATCGACGAATTAGGGTTCCACCCTACATCAAAAAGTGACGTGAGAAGACTTTTTGAACAGCACCTAAACTTCTCCTTTTCCCTTATCTTCATATGTGGATTGTACAAATGTCCCATACACCTGCAATTAGACAAAACACAAAAGTATGTGAAGTATTTTTGTTCTGGATAACATAAATATATTATTGAATAGTTTGCACTAGAAATCACCTGACAAATATGCATGCATGCAATATTTTTGGTCATATCCAAGGTAGTCATGTCCTCATCATCCTCCCCTTCTTGAAAATAAAGCCGTCCTCGGCGATGCTTAATCTGAAATGTGGCTAACAAAAGAGACAAGGTGTACATGTTGTATATGTATCGTCATCCATTTTACTTCCTTGATTTTTGCATATATGACACATGAATAGATGAGTAACTTGCATAGTTCATAAAATCTAAAGCCAACAAATTAGCACAAGAACTAGAAGGCATGAAAATATTGCAACTCAGTTTGCACATATAAGTGAAGCTCTTATTTATTTCAAAAGTTAGACAATGTTCATCATTAAACCATCCCAACATTGGTGAATAAACATTATTTGAATCAAATTTACATGCTACAACATGCTTAGATAAGCAAACATGCAATGAGTCATTCGACACAGAATCATCACCAAGATTAGAGGTCATATCAAAATGATTAAACATTGATTCTTTTGCATCAACAGTTAATTCAATGGGTGCACTCAAAATTGTTGGTATTTCAGTTGTTTGATCACATGGCGCATTCATGACAGTTTCAAGATTCTCTAAAATAGGTGATGTGCTCAAATCACCGGGTAACTCAACACATGATGCATTCAAGTTAACTACGGATGCATCATTCTCATGTAAAGTTATATCATCAATACCTTTATTGTTACCTTGTCGCAAAGCGAGCTGATGTAGGTACAGACGTAGACAATGCACCATGCTCTTGAGATGATGCTGCGCTCACAATCCGAGGTGGGGCTGCTCTAGTAGGTGCAACGGTGGAGGAACCAACCGGCGGTGGTGAGCATGAACTGGAATAGTAGTTGTTGTAGTCACCCAATGCATCCTCCTGATGTCTGTCTCTCAAAGGTACAAGCACGAACATACATACCAGTAATGCAACGAGGAATATACTGAAATCTTTCCTGAATATCATGGTTCAAACCACCAAAAAATATATTCATTATATCATCCTTAGATTCTTCTATGTCACAATGATGCATATAAGATTTGAACTCTTTGTAGTAAGCATGAACAGTGTTGTTGCCTTGTTTAAATTGTTGAATTTGCGAAGCAATTCCGACAATAGTAAGGAGGGAAAAATGTTGTCTCATTACATCTTTCAAATCTTTCCAAGTTGTGGGTTGGTTATCAATATTTTCTTACAATGCACACTCCACCAAACTGAAGCAAAACCAGTAAATGCTCTAGTGGCAGCTCGTACTCGCTCAAGTTCGGAAAAGTCATGGTTACTAAAACTTGTTCTACTTCAAACTCCCAAGCTAGATAAATAGCAGGATTAAATCTACCCTCAAATGACGGTAAAGAGATAACCTGACCATGTGGTTGTGTGTGTTGTCCCAACTCTCGTGATGGTGAAGATGTGTCCGTCGTCCAAGAACTTCTATCTCGGAACTGTCATGATTAGTAGAAACAAGAAACAAAATTCAGAATAATGTTCCTATGAACTACTAGGATGTGGTTGTAAAGTGCTCACAATAAAGCAAATATCAATATCTTACAAGTTCTTACCATGCGGCGGTGGTGACGAGGCAACCAGCGATGTCAAATAACTCCAAGATTGTGTAAAGCGATTGCGAGAGAACGCATACATATACGGTGTAGAAATATGTGGAGCTGGGTTGGCTATATATGGTAGCAAAAGATTAGCAATAATCAATTCAGAGATGCAATGTTGAATAAGCGCTCAACAGCAGATCTTGTCTGCTGGTCCTAGGCTAGACCGGACTAGAGGCGAGCCTAGAACACTAATGAGGTCACGGCGTAGCACAACTAGCATCAATGAAGGTTACTAAGTAGCTCTTGACAGCAAGATATAAGTGAAGATCCTGGCAGTAGTGAAGATAATGATGAAAAACAACTACCAAGCAGGACATACACAACTCTCTCCAACTTTCCTCTTGAAAAGTTTGAGCCAATTTTCTAATAAATTCTTTCAAAGAATGCTACTAACTCAAGCTTTCCAATGCAAAAGAATCACTCAATTCGAGTTGATATGAGGAGTCAAAGAATTCTAAAACTGGCCTGAAAAATTGGAACAAGCTGTGTTCACGAACTTCAGAGGGCAAAAAGACCTATTTAGAAGCCGATTTTGAGGTGTCAAATAATGAACTAGCTTCTGCAACTATTTAGATGCGGCTCATTGCTAGCTTCAATTTGAGTACTCACGGAACCAAAACGGACTTCGTATGAGGAAGATACACCTGTTTTACTGAACAATGCGCAAAATAGATTTTAATCCGAATTCAGGTACGAGATTGATTCTAGATAGATCCGATTTTTTTCTCTTCTCTCTTTTTTTCCTCACGCTTTTTTTTCTTTTCTTCTCTCTCTTTTTATTTTTTTTCTTTCTTTTTTTTTCTCTCTTTTTTTTTCTCCCTCTTTCCAAGACAAACTAGATAAGATGCAGATTTTTTCAGGCGAAGATGTGAATGACCTCAACTATGATTATGACAATGAACAGCGGGTAGCACGTGGTGAAACTTTAATGGATGGGATGGTGGACAGCGGAAGGGATAATGATGCAGCGGCGGCGTGACTAATGTGAACAGAACTCGAAACTCTAAAGAACTAGACACTAAGACCAGCAACTGACACGACGATGCAACCGATAATTCAACTATGCAAGCAACGAATAAATAATTGCAAAGGCTCAGACTGGCTTGGATAAAGGATGAATAGATCTAACTATTTTTTTGGCTTTTCGTGGACTGTAGGTATGAATGACAGATGCGATCTAAACTATGAAAAACTATAAAATCTCACCGAGCAACCTGAAAACTGATACCACTTGATAGAGGCGGGGGTGTCCTGATCTTTCGATGAGATGATAACTATCGATTTGCTGGAGACGACTTTGACGATCCGACTAAAACGTGCACGATGTTGCGCCTTAGCAATCGCTAAACCAACTCGAGAAGTTATTGACCACGCGGAGCACAATCAACGACCACGAAGGTCTATTCCTGCAAGCAATCGAAGAACAAGCAAGAATATGATAAAAGCAATCTGAATATTGCGAGTATGTAAGTATTGATAAAGGTGAGGATCCGTGGCGGTCTTGGTGCAGTCGTTGGACACAAACGAAGTACACGAAGTTGCAATGGCCAACTTTTAACTAAACAAATCCCCAAGGAAAAAGCTACTAGATGGATCTACTTATATAGGAGCAAGGGGTGGCGGCCAAGGAGGTGGGAGAACACCCCAAGGCAGCCTAAAACTAACCCTAGGTCGTACAAGGCCAATGGGCCCAAGTGGAGGTGACGTAACACCTTTGGACTTGTAGTTTGACTCGGATTCTGATGCAGCGTCAGATTGTTTCGTCTATAACTCAACGCTCCGGACGGATTTTAAGGTGATTCCAATTGTGCTGGAAAGAGCATGAAATCTACTTTCAACAAAAAAAGAATCACCCAATTCGGAGTCCGTATGAAAAAGTTGTTGATGTTTTGAGTCAGGTATGTCTGTGCAGTCCGAATCTGAATCCAGAATGTGAGAGACTTGGACTCTATCTTCTCTTGGCCTAAAAGTGACGTGAGAAGACCATGTCCTCATTAGATAAGGGAAAAGGAGAAGATTAGGTGCTGTTCAAAAAGTCTTCTCACGTCACTTTTGGGCCAAGAGAAGATAGAGTCCAAGTCTCTCACATTCTGGATTCAGGTTCGGACTGCACAGATATACCTGACTCAAAACGCCAACAACTTTTTCATACGGACTCCGAATTGGGTGATTCTTTTTTTCTTGGAAAGTAGATTTCATGCTCTTTCCAGCACAATTGGAATCACCTTAAAATCCGTCTCGAGCGTTGAGTTATAGACGAAACAATCTGACGCTGCATCAGAATCCGAGTCAAACTACAAGTCCAAAGGTGTTACGTCACCTCCACTTGGGCCCATTGGCCTTGTACGACCTAGGGTTAGTTTTAGGCTGCCTTGGGGCGTTCTCCCACCTCCTTGGCCGCCACCCCTTGCTCCTATATAAGTAGATCCATCTAGTAGCTTTTTCCTTGGGGATTTGTTTAGTTAAAAGTTGGCCATTGCAACTTCGTGTACTTCGTTTGTGTCCAACGACCAGACCAAGACCTCTTACGGATCCTCACCTTTATCAATACTTACATACTCGCAATATTCAGATTGCTTTTATCATATTCTTGCTTGTTCTTCGATTGCTTGCAGGAATAGACCTTCGTGGTCAGGTTGATTGTGCTCCGGCGTGGTCAATAACTTCTCAGAGTTGGTTTAGCGATTGCTAAGGCGCAACGTCGTGCACGTTTTAGTCGGATCGTCAAAGTCGTCTCCAGCAAATCGATAGTTATCATCTCATCGAAAGATCAGGACACCCTCGGCTCTATCAGGTAATCGCTCTATCCAAGCTTTGAGAGTTTTGACTACAACGGTTGCCGATCACCGCCTGCTGCTGGGTAAGAACTGGTAAGAATTTGAGATTTGCTTGACGGGTTTGTGATACACCACCACCACTTCTTAGTACTCTGTAGGATCATATTCTTCTGTGTTTCTATTTGCTGCTAACCATGGTAGGATCACAAGCCGATGAGACTGATTGGGAGAACTGACGAACAAACAGCTACATGATAAATTTCAGCAAATGATGAGTGGACAGGTGCAAGATGTGCTAAACAGATTTGACGAGGCCATGGAGAAGATAGATGGCATTGAGAAGGCGTTTGAAACAAAGCTTGATAGCAAGTTTGATGAATTGCTCTCGCGTTTTCCACAACCACATGGCTGCACCTATCGCACCTCTGCAACCACAACAATTCGCCCCTTCCAAATCAGTATGGGCCAGGCTCGGCGTGTTCCTATTGAGCCAGGATAAAATTCTGGTGCCGCTGCTCTCTTTGTTGGTGCTTCTTTGGCTCCTGCTACTACTGCTGCTGGTACCGAGGAGGATGATTATGTGGGAGATTACGAGGATGAGGTTGATCAACATCAGAACTACGTGCAACCACCAGCACCACAACCACCAGGTCGTCCACATGCAAATAATGGCAATGTTAGGGCTCCCTCTCAGGTACGAGATCATGACCATCTCCTAAAACTGAAATTGAATATTCAACCATTTGAGGGTAGATATGTTCCTGATATATATCTTACTTGGGAGTTAGAAACTGAACAACGATTTACATATTTACAATATCCTGAGGAGAGACGTGTTCCTGCTGCTGTTTGTGCTTTCACTAGCTTTGCATGTATTTGGTGGTCTAAACATTGTAGATTATATCCTGTTCCAGCTACTTGGGCTGCTTTGAAAACTGCTATGCGTACTCGTTGGGTTCCACCATATTATCAACGTGAATTACTTCAAAAATTGCAGCGCTTAAGACAAGGAAAAATTCTGTAGAAGAATATTATCAGGAATTACAAACTGGCTTGATTAGATGTGGTATTGTTGAGGAGAATGAAGCTATGCTTGCACGTTTTACGGGTGGATTAAATAGAGATCCAGACCATTCTAGACTATAAGGATTATAATAATATCACTCGTTTATTCCATCTTGCTTGTAAAGCTGAGCGTGAAGTGCAGGATCGGCAGGCATTGGCGCGCACTAACTTTTCTGCAGGTTGACCTTCATCATGGACACCACGTGCATCATCTACTTCCTTTGCACCATCACCTCCTTGGTGCCACCTCCAACCGTGATACAAGAAAGGCACAACCACCACTATCGCCAAGAGCACACTGCCGGGCACCTGCAGAGCTCTTCTTCTTCCATGGCGTCAACAGGGTACACAAGTGATATTATTTGTCGTCATTGTAAGGGAAGAGGACATTTCTTGAAGAATGCAAATCTCAGCGTGTGATGATTGCTCACGAGGATGGTGGGTATGAGTCCGCTAGTGACTATGATGAGGAGACTTTGGCTCTTATTACACATGAGGAACATGGTGGAGATGATTCGATCATGAGACACAATACATGGCTCTGAAGATCTTGACAGGTATGAATGTTTAGTTGCTCAACGTGTTTTGTGTGCAGGTTACACAAGCTGAGCAAAATCAGAGGCATAATTTGTTCCATACAAAGGGAGTTGTGAAGGAGCGTTCTATTAGCGTCATCATAGATGGAGGGAGCTGCAACAACTTGGCTAGCATGGAGATGGTGGAGAAGTTATCTCTCACCACAAGATCACATCCACATCCTTACTACATCCAATGGTTCAACAACAGCGGCAAGGTTAAGGTAACACGTCTTTGTTAGTGTGCATTTTAGTATCTCTACATATGCTGATTATGTTGATTGTGATGTGGTACCTATGCAAGCATGTTCCTTATTACTTGGTAGACCATGGCAATTTGATAAAAATTCTGTACACCATGGTAGAAACAATCAGTATACTCTTGTTCATAGGGATAAAATATTACTTTGCTTCCTATGACTCTGATTCCATTTTGAAAGATGATATTAATAGAGCTAATAAAGCAAAACAGGAGAACAATAAGAGTGAAAATCAGATTGTGGCAAAAGAATTTGAGCAACACATGAAGCCTAATAATAAACCATCTCTTGTTGCTTCGAAATTAAATTGAAAAGTGCATGTTTACTTGCCACCAAATCTGATATTGATGAGCTAGATTTTAGCAAATCTGTTTGCTATGCTTTTGTGTGCAAAGAGGCATTATTTTCATACGAGGACGTGCCTTCCTCTTTGCCCCTGCTGTCACTAACATTTTGCGGGGAGTTCGGCGTCTTTCCACAAGGCGTGCCACCGGATTACCACCTATTCGAGGATTGAGCATCAAATTGACTTAATTCCTGGTGCATCATTACCCAACCATGCACCATACCGTACCAATCCAGAGGAGGCGAAGGAGATTATCGTCAAGTACAGGAGCTGCTCGACAAAGGTTATATCGCGAATCCCTTAGTCCTTGTCTTGTTCCTATTATTCTAGTGCGAAAAAGGATGGTACGTCACGTATGTGTGTTGATTGTAGAGGCATCAATAATATTACTATTCGTTATCGTCACCCTATTCCTAGGCTAGATGATATGCTTGATGAATTGAGTGGCTCTACAATATTCTCCAAAGTTGATTTGCGTAGTGGATACCATCAAATTCGTATGAAATTGGGAGATGAATGGAAAACAGCATTTAAAACTAAGTTTGGATTATATGAGTGGTTAGTCATGCCTTTTGGGTTAACTAATGCACCTAGTACTTTCATGAGATTAATGAGCGAAGTTTCACGTGCTTTCATTGGACGATTTGTGGTAGTCTATTTTGATGATATCTTGATTTATAGCAAATCTTTGGAAGAACATTTGGAACATTTCGTGCTGTTTTTACTGCTCTCACGTGATGCACGTTTGTTTGGTAACCTTGGGAAGTGCACCTTTTGCACCGACCGAGTATCTTTTCTTGGCTATGTTGTTACTCCACGTGGAATTGAAGTTGATAAAGCCAAGATTGAAGCTATTGAGAGTTGGCGCAGCCCAAAAGCGGTCACACAAGTGAGGAGTTTCCTTGGCCTCATGGTTTCTATAGGTGTTTTGTGAGAGATTTCAGCACCATTGCTGCACCTCTCAATGAGCTTACAAAGAAGGATGTGCCTTTTGTTTGGGGTACCGCATGGGAAGAAGCCTTCACGGTATTGAAAGCTAAGTTGACACATGCTCCTTTACTCCAACTTCCTGATTTTAATAAGACTTTTGAGCTTGAATGTGATGCTTGTGGAATTGGATTAGGAGGTGTGTTATTACAAGATGGCAAACCTGTTGCATACTTTTACGAAAAATTGAGTGGGCCTAGTTTGAACTATTCTACTTATGATAAAAAATTATATGCTCTTGTTAGGACTTTAGAGACATGGCAACATTATTTATGGCCCAAAGAATTTGTTATACATTGTGATCATGAATCTTTGAAACAAATTAAAAGTCAAGCTAAACTGAATCGTAGACATGCTAAATGGGTTGAATTCATTGAGACTTTCCCTTATGTCATTAAACACAAGAAGGGTAAAGAAAATGTTATTCTTGATGCATTGTCTAAATCGTTATACTATGCTTTCACAACTTGACTTTAGAATATTTGGTTTGGAGACCATCAAAGATCAATATGTGCATGATGCTGAATTTAGCGATGTATTGCAGAATTGTAAAGAAGGTAGAACATGGAACAAGTTAAATGCGTTAATGATGGATTTGTGTTTCGTTCTAACAAGCTATGCATTCCAGCTAGCTCCGTTAAGTCTTTTGTTGTTGCAGGAGGCACATGGAGGAGGACTAATGGGACACTTTGGCGTGAAGAAGGCGGAGGACATACTTGCTACACATTTCTTTTGGCCAAAGATGCGACGGGATGTTGAGCGTTTTATTGCTCGCTGCACTACATGTCAAAAAGCTAAGTCACGACTCAATCCTCATGGTTTATATATGCCTTTGCCTGTGCTTAGTGTTCCTTGGGAGGATATATCTATGGACTTTGTTTTAGGTTTACCTCGAACAAACAAGGGGAAGGATAGCATATTTGTTATCGTGGATAGATTCTCGAAAATAGCACACTTTATACCATGTCATAAAAGCGATGATCTTTGTTAATGTGCTGATTTGTTCTTTCGTGAAATTGTTAAGCTTGCATGGTGTGCCAAATACTATTGTTTCAGATCGTGATACTAAATTTCTTAGCCACTTTTGGAGATGTTTATGGGCTAAGTTGGGGACTAAATTGCTTTTTAGTACTACTTGTCATCCCCAAACCGATGGACAAACTGAAGTAGTCAATAGAACATTGTCTACTATGCTTAGGGCTGTTTTGAAGAATAATAAGAAAATGTGGGAAGAATGCTTGCCTCATATTGAATTTGCTTATAATCGTTCATTGCATTCTACTACTAAGATGTGCCCTTTTGAAATTGTGTATGGTTTCCTACCTCGTGCACCTATTGATTTGTTGCCTCTTCCATCTTCGGAGAAGGTTAATTTTGATGCTAAAGAACGTTCTGAATTGATTTTAAAAATGCATGAGTTAACTAAGGAAAACATTGAGCGTATGAATGCTAAATATAAACTTGCTGGAGATAAGGGTAGAAAACATGTTGTATTTGCACCTGGAGATCTTGTTTGGTTACATTTGCGTAAAGATAGATTTCCTAATTTGCGCAAATCAAAGCTAATGCCACGTGCTGATGGTCCTTTTAAGGTGTTAGAAAATAAATGATAATGCATATAAACTTGAGCTACTGCAGATTTTGGGGTTAGTCCCACTTTTAACATTGCAGATTTCAAGCCTTATTTGGGTGAGGAAGATGAGCTTCCGTCGAGGGCGACTTCATTTCAAGAAGGGGAGGATGATGACGTGATAGAGGCAAAGGTGTCCCGTCTTTCGATGAGATGGTGGATTTCGCTTGGGTGGAAGTCGACTTTGACGATCCGACTACGAGCGTCTGCGGGCGTCGCGTGATAGAGCAAAGGTGTCCGTCTTTCGATGAGATGGTGGATTTCGCTTTGGTGGAAGTCGACTTTGACGATCCGACTACTGAGCGTGCGAGGGCGTCGCATATAGCAATCGCTAAACCAACTCCGAGAGGTTATTGACCACGCCGAGCACGATCAACGACCACGAGGGTCTATTTCTGCGAGCAAACGAAGAACAAGCAAGAAGCTGAGATTGCAATCTGGATATTGCGAATATAAGATGAAAACTTTATTGATCAAGGTGGGGTTACTGTGGCGCCTTTGTGCAGTAGATTGAACACAAAGCGAAATGCAGTGAAGTTGCAGCTATGGCGAACTTTTGATCTAAACAAAACCCAAGTCTAAACGGTGCCCTAAGGGCTGTATATATGGAGGAAGAGGGGTGAATTTCGTGGCCCTTGGTGGAGAGGTCGAAACTAACCCTATCTCTTGTTTCCCCACACATACGGACTCTAAAATAGCCTATACTAATGTATTTCGAAATTACATGGGCCTGGCCCAATAATAAGGTGACGAGCACCTAGAATAGCCTATGGACGAATATTATGAAGTGGCATCTTGTATATTTCGTCCAAGGCTTCATGCACTCCTTATGGTGGCTTCAAAGTCCTGAAATCATCACTTGTAACTCCGTTCTTGATCCCCTTGCGCATGCCATCAACTCCATGTGTTCTTGCTCCAATGTTCATCCTTCTCCAAGCTAGGCCCTTCATTTGTAAGCAAAACAAATGTATCCAATTTAGGCAGACATCATATTCTCATGAACATTAGAATCATTAAGAAGCGAAAGTACCGTAATTTAGTTGGCGTCTTGTGAGCTCTAGTAATTGGTCCAGTATGTATAGCAGCAGGGGCTGTGGGTATAACAATGGTATTGATGTCCTCATCATCGCGCCTTAGCAATCGCTAAACCAACTCCGAGAGGTTATTGACCACGCCGCGAGCACGATCAACTGACCACGAGGTCTATTTCCTGCGAGCAAACGAAGAACAAGCAAGAAACTGAGATTGCAATCTGGATATTGCGAATATAAGATGAAAGCTTTATTGATCAAGGTGGGGTTCTGTGGCGCTTTGTCCAGTCGTTGAGCACAAGCGGCACGCGAAGTTGCAGCTATGGCGAACTTTGATCTAAACAAAACCCAAGGAAAAAGCTACTAGATGGATCTACTTATATAGGAGCAAGGGTGGCGGCCAAGGAGGTGGGAGGACGTCCCAAGGCAGCCTAAAACTAACCCTAGGTCGTACAAGCTTCATGGGCCCAAGTGTAGGTGACGTAACACCTTTGGACTTGTAGTTTGACTCGGATTCTGCTGCAGCGTCAGATTGTTTCGTCCACAACTCAACGCTCCGGACGGATTTTAAGGTGATTCAATTGTGCTGGAAAGAGCATGAAATCTACTTTCCAACAAAAAAGAATCACCCAATTCGAGTCCGTATGAAAAGTTGTTGGCGTTTTGAGTCAGGTATATCTGTGCAGTCCGAATCTGAGTCCAAAACGTGAGAGACTTGGACTCTATCTTCTCTTGGGCCAAAAGTGACGTGAGAGAACTTTTTGAACAGCAAATAAACATCTCTTTCTTCCTTATCTTCATATGTGGATTGTACAAATGTCCCATACACCTGCAATTAGACAAAACACAAAAGTGTGTGAAGTATTTTGTTCTGGAAAACATAAATAGATTATTGAATAGTTTGCACTAGAAATCACCTGACAAATATGCATGTATGCAATATTTTTGGTCATATCCAAGGTAGTCATGTCCTCATCATCCTCCCCTTCTTGAAAACAAAGCCGTCCTCGGCGTTGCTTAATCTGAAATGTGGCTAACAAAAGAGACAAGGTGTACATGTTGTATATGTATATGTCATCCATTTTTACTTCCCTTGATTTTTGCATATATGACACATGAATAGATGAGTAACACATAGTTCATAAAATCTAAAGCCAAAAATTAGCACAAGAAGTAGAAGGCATGAAAATATTGCAACTCAGTTTGCACATATAAGTGAAGCTCTTATTCATTTCAAAAGATTGACAATGTTCATCATTAAACCATCCCAACATTGGTGAATAAACCTTACTTGCATCAAATTTACATGCTACAATATGCTTAAATAAGCAAACATGCAATAAGTCATTCAACAGAATCATCACCAAGATTAGAGGTCATATCAAAATGATTAAACATTGATTCTTTTGCATCAACAGTTAATTCAATGGGTGCACTCAAAATTATTGGTATTTCAGTTGTTTGATCACATGGCGCATTCATGACAGTATCAAGATTCTCTAAAATAGGTGTTGTGCTCAAATCACGGGTAACTCAACACATGATGCATTCAAGTTAACTAGGGATGCATCATTCTCATGTGAATTATATCATCAATACCTTTTTTGTTACCTTGTCGCAAAGACGTAGTTGATGTAGGTACAGAGCGTAGACAATGCACCATAATCTTGAGATGATGTCGCTCACAATCCGAGGTGGGGCTGCTCTAGTAGGTGCAACGATGGAGGAACCAACCGCGGTGGTGAGCATGAACTGGAATAGTAGTTGTTGTAGTCACCCAATGCATCCTCCTGTAGCTGTCTCTCGAAGGTACAAGCACGAACATACATACCGGTAATGCAACGAGGAATATACTGAAATCTTGCTTGAATATCATGGTTCAAACCACCAAAAAATCTATTCATTGTATCATCCTCAGATTCTTCTATGTCACAATGATGCATATAAGATTTGAACTCTTGGTAGTAAGTATGAACAGTGTTATTGCCTTGTTTAAATTGTTCAAATTTGCGAAGCAATTCATTCACGATAGTAAGGAGGAAAAACTGTTTTCTCATTACATCTTTCAAATCTTTCCAAGTTGTGGGTTGGTTATCAATGTTTTTCTTACAATGCACACTCCACCAAATGAAGCAAAACCAGTAAATGCTCTAGTGACAGCTCGTACTCGCTCAAGTTCGGAAAAAACATGGTGACTAAAACTTGTTCTACTTCAAGCTCCCAAGCTAGATAAATAGCAGGATTAAATCTACCCTCAAATGACGGTAAAGAGCTAACTTTGGCCATGTGCTTGTGTGTGTTGTCCCAACTCTCGTGATGGTGAAGATGTGTTCGTCGTCCAAGAACTTCTATCTCCGAAACCTGTCATGATTAGTAGAAACAAGAAACAAAATTCGAGAATAATGTTCCTATGAAATACTAGGATGTGGTTGTAAAGTGCTCACAGTAAAGCAAATATCAATATCTTACAAGTTCTTACCATGCGGCAGGTGGTGACGAGCAACCAGCGGTGTCAAGTAACTCGAAGATTGTGTAAAGCGATTGCCGAGGAACGATGTATACGGTGTAGAAATATGTGGAGCTGGGTTGGCTATATATGGTAGCAAAAATTTAGCAATAATCAATTCAAAGATGCAATGTTGAATAAGCGCTCAACGACAGTACTTGTCTGGTTCTAGGCTAGACCGGACTAGAGACGCGAGCCTAGAACACTAATGAGGTCACGGCGTAGCACAACTAGCATTGATGAAGGATACTAAGTAGCTCTTCACAGCAAGATATAAGTGAAGATCAGCGGTAGTGAAGATAATGATGAAAAACAACTACCAAGCAGGACATACAACAACTCTCTCTCAACTTTCCTCTTGAAAAGTTTGAGCCAATTTTCTGATAAATTCTTTCAAATAATGCTACTAACTCAAACTTTCCA
This sequence comes from Aegilops speltoides, assembly GCA_021437245.1. Taxonomy (NCBI): domain Eukaryota; kingdom Viridiplantae; phylum Streptophyta; class Magnoliopsida; order Poales; family Poaceae; genus Aegilops; species Aegilops speltoides. The sequence continues at coordinate 40,715 of JAHHZJ010000807.1, forward strand.
ATGCAAAAGAATCACTCAATTCGAGTTGATATGAGGAGTCAAAGAATTCTAAAACTGGCCTGAAAATTGGAACAAGTTGTGTCCACGAACTTCAGAGGGCAAAAGACCTATTTAGAAGCCGATTTTGAGGTGTCAAATATTGAACTAGCTTCTGCAACTATTTAGATGCGGCTCGTCGCTAGCTTCAATTTGAGTACTCACGGAGGCAAAACGGACTTCGTATGAGGAAGATACACTTGTTTTACTGAACAGTCGCAAAACAGATTCAATCCGAATTCAGGTACGAGATTGATTCTAGCAAGCAAGAAAGCTGAGATTGCAATCTGGATATTGCGAATATAAGATGAAAACTTTATTGATCAAGGTGGGGTTACTGGCCTTTTGCAGTCGTTGAACACAAGCGAAATGCGTGAAGTTGCAGCTATGGCGAACTTTTGATCTAAACAAAACCCAAGTCTAAGCGGTGCCCTAAGGGCTGTATATATGGAGGAAGAGGGTGAATTTCGTGGCCCTTGGTGGAGGGTCGAAACTAACCCTATCTCTTGTTTCCCCACATCGGACTCTAAAATAGCCTATACTAATGTATTTCGAAATTACATGGGCCTGGCCCAATAATAAGGTGCTTAGCACCTAGAATAGCCTATGGACGAATATTATGAAGTGGCATCTTGTATATTTCGTCCAAGGCTTCATCACTCCTTATGGTGGCTTCAAAGTCCGAAATCATCACTTGTAACTCCGTTCTTGATCCCCTTAGCATGCCATCAACTCCATGTGTGTTCTTGCTCCAATGTTCATCCTTCTCCAAGCTAGGCCCTTCATTTGTAAGCAAAACAAATGTATCCAATTTAAGGCAGCATCATATTCTCATGAACATTAGAATCATTACCAAGAACGAAAGTACACGGTAATTTAGTTGGCGTCTTGTGAGCTCTAGTAATTGGTCGAGTATGTATAGCAGCAGGGGCTGTGGGTATAACAATGGTATTGATGTCCTCATCATGCGCCTTAATCAGCTAAACCAACTCCAGAGAGGTTATTGACCATCTTGGAACTACGATCAACTGACCACAAAGTGTCATTTCCTCTGAGCAAGCGAAGAACAAGCAAGAAGCTGAGATTGCAATCTGGATATTGCGGAATATAAGATAAGCTTTATTGATCAAGGTGGGGTTACGTGGCGGCCTTTATGCAGTGCGTTGAACACAAGCGAAATGCAGCGAAGTTGCATTATATGGCGAACTTTTAATCTAAACAAAACTGAAGGAAAAGCTACTAGTGGATCTACTTATATAGGAGCAAGGGTGGCGGACCAAGGAGGTGGGAGGGCGTCCCAAGGCAGCCTAAAACCAACCCTAGGTCATTACAAGCTCATGGGCCCAAGTGGAGTGGCGTAACACCTTTGGACTTGTGGTTTGACTCGGATTACTGCTGCAGCGTCGGTTGTTTAAGTCCGCAACTCAACGCTCCGGACGGATTTTAAGGTGATTCCAATTGTGCTGGAAAGAGCATAAATCTACATTCAACAAAAAGAATCACCAATTCGAAGTTCAATATGAAAAAGTTATTTGGCGTTTGAGTCAGGTATATACATGTGGTCAGAATCACGAGTCAAAACGTGAGAGACTTGGACTCTATCTTCTCTTGGGCCAAAAGTGACGTGAGAGAACTTTTGAACAGCAAATAAACATCTCTTTCTTCCTTATCTTCATATGTGGATTGTACAAATGCTCATACCCTGCAATGACAAAACACAAAAAGTATTGTAAGTATTTTTATTGCGGATAACATAAATAGATTATTGAATAGTTTGCACTAGAAATCACGACAAATATGCATGTATGCAATATTTTTGGTCATATCCAAAGGTAGTCATGTCCTCATCATCCTCCCCTTCTTGAAAATAAAGCCGTCCTCGGCGTTGTAATCTGAAATGTGGCTAACAAAGAGACAAAATTATTACATGTTGTATATGTATATGTCATCCATTTTACTTCACGATTTTTGCATATATATTTACATGAATAGATGAGTAACTTGCATAGTTCATAAATCTAAAGCATAAAAAATTAGCACAAGAAGTAGAAGGCATGAAAACATTTACAACTCGGTTTGCACATATAAGTGAAGCTCTTATTTCATTTCAAAAGATTGACAATGTTCATCATTAAACCATCTCAACATTGGTGAATAAACCTTACTTGCATCAAATTTACATGCTACAACATGCTTAAATAAGCAAACATGCACAATAAGTCATTAAAGCAAGAATCATCACCAAGATTATAGGTCATATCAAAATGATTAAACATTGATTCTTTTGCATCAACAGTTAATTCAATGGGTGCCTCAAAAATTGTTGGTATTTCGGTTGTTTGATCACATGGCGCATTCATGGCAATTATCAAGATTCTCTAAAATAGGTGTTGTGCTCAAATCACGGGTAACTCAACACATGATGCATTCAAGTTAACTAGGGATGCATCATTCTCATGTGAAGTTATATCATCAATACCTTTCTTTACATTACCTTTATGGTAAAGAACATAGTGATGTAAATTACCACCGTAGACAATGCACCATACTCTTGAGATGATATCGTCGCTCACAATCCGAGAAGTGGGGCTTCTCTAGTAGGTGCAGCGGTTGGAGGAACCAACCGGTGGTGGTGAGCATGAATTGGAATAGTAGTTGTTGTAGTCACCAAATGCATCCTCCACCATGCTTCTCTCAAAGAGTACAAGCACGAACATACATACCGATAATGCAACAGGAATATCTACGAAATCTTTTTGAATATCATGGTTCAAACCACCAAAAATCTATTCATTGTATATCATCTCAGATTCTTCTATGTCACAATGATGCATATAAGATTTGAACTCTTGGTAGTAAGCATGAGCCAGTGTTATTGCCTTGTTTAAATTGTTAAAATTGCGAAGCAATTCCACTCGACGATAGTAAGGAGGAAAAACTTGTTTTCTCATTACATCTTTCAAATCTTTTTCAAGTTGTGGGTTGGTTATCAATGTTTTTCTTACAATGCACTCCACCAAACGAAGCAAAACCGATAAATGCTCTAGTATGGCTAAATACGCTCAAGTTGGAAAAAAACATGGTGACTAAAAACTTGTTCTACTTCAAGCTCCCAAGCTAGATAAATAAGCGAGTTAAATCTACCCTCAAATGGCGGTAAAGAGCTAACACGGCCGTATAACTTGTGTGTGTTGTCCCAACTCTCATGATGGTGAAGATGTGTTAAATGCGTCCAAGAACTTCTATCTCGAAACACGTCACGATTAGTAGAAACAAGAAACAAAATTAGAATAATGTTCCTATGAAATACTAGGATGTGGTTGTAAAGTGCTCACAGTAAAGCAAATATCAATATCTTACAAGTTCTTACCATGCGGCGGTGGTGACGGCAACCAGCGGTGTCAAGTAACTCTGAAGATTGTGTAAGCGATTGCCAGAGAGCGTATGTATACAGGTGTAGAAATATGTGGAGCTGGGTTGGCTATATATGGTAGCAAAATTTAGCAATAATCAATTCAAAGATGCAATGTTGAATAAGCGCTCAGCAGGATCTTGTCTTTGGTTCTAGGCTAGACCGGACTAGAGGCCGAGCCTAGAACACTAATGAGGTCCGCGTAGCACAACTAGCATTGATGAAGGATACTAAGTAGCTCTTCACAGCAAGATATAAGTGAAGATCCTAGCAGTAGTGAAGATAATGATGAAAAACAACTACCAAGCGGGACATACAACAACTCTCTCTCAACTTTCCTCTTGAAAAGTTTGAGCCAATTTTCTGATAAATTCTTTCAAATAATGCTACTAACTCAAACTTTCCAATGCAAAAGAATCACTCAATTCGAGTTGATATGAGGAGTCAAAGAATTCTAAAACTGGCTGAAAATTGGAACAAGTTGTGTCCACGAACTAGAGGGCAAAAAGACCTATTTAGAAGCCGATTTTGAGGTGTCAAATATTGAACTAGCTTCTGCAACTATTTAGATCGGCTCGTCGCTAGCTTCAATTTGAGTACTCACGGAGGCAAAGCGGACTTCGTATGAGGAAGATACACTTGTTTTCTGAACAGTCATAAAGCAGATTCAATCCGAATTCGGTACGAGATTGATTCTAGATAGATCCGTTTTTTCTTCTCTTTTTTTCTCACGTTTTTTTCTTTTCTTCTCTCTCTTTTTTCCTTTTTTCTCTCTCTTTTTTCTCTTTTTTTCTCCTGTTTCCAAGACAAACTAGATAAGATGCAGATTGGATCGGCGAAGATGTGAATGACCTCAACTATGATTATGACAATGAACAGCGCGTGTACGTGGTGAAATTAATAGATGGGATGGTGGACAGCGGAAGGGATAATGATCAGGCGGCGTGACTAATATGAACGATTCGAAACTCTAAAGGAACTAGACACTAAGACCAGCAAGCGACGGCGATGCAACCGATAATTCAACTATGCAAGCAGCGAATAGAAAATTGCAAAGCTCGGACTAGCTTGGATAAAGGATGAACAGATCTAACTTTTTTGTGGCTTTTTCATGGACTATAGGTATGAATGATAGATCGATCTAAACTATGAAAAAGCGTAAAATCTCACCGAGCAACTTGAGCGATACCACTTGATAGAGGCAAAGGTGTCCGTCTTTCGATGAGATGGTGGATTTCGGCAGGTAGAAGTCGACTTTGCGATTCGATCTGACGTCGCGAGGACGTCGGCTATATGTCGCTAAACCAACTCCGAGGTTATTGACACGCAGAACACGATCAACGACCACGAGGTCTATTTCCTGCGGCGAGCGAAGAACAAGCAAGCTGAGATTGCAATCTGGATATTGCGAATATAAGATGAAAGCTTTATTGATCAAGGTGGGGTTCTGTGGCGCCTTTATGCAGTCGTTGAACACAAGCAATCTGCGAAGTTGCACTATGGCGAACTTTTGATCTAAACAAAACCCAAGGAAAAAGCTACTAGATGGATCTACTTATATAGGAGCAAGGGGTGGCGGCCAAGGAGGTGGGAGGACGTCCCAAGGCAGCCTAAAACTAACCCTAGGTCGTACAAGGCTCATGGGCCCAAGTGGAGTGCGTAACACCTTTGGACTTGTGGTTTGACTCGGATTCTGCTGCGGCGTCAGATTGTTTCGTCCACAACTCAACGCTCGGACGGATTTTAAGGTGATTCAATTGTGCTGGAAGGAGCATGAAATCTACTTTCAACAAAAAAATCACCCAATTCGAATCCGTATGAAAAAGTTGTTGGCGTTTTAGTCAGGTATATCTATGGTCAATCTGAGTCTAGCATGAGAACGGACTCTATCTTCTCTTGGCCAAAAGTGACGTGAGAGCTTTTGAACAGCAAATAAACATCTCTTTCTTCCTTATCTTCATATGTGGATTGTACAAATGTCCCACCTGCAATTAGACAAAACACAAAGTGTGAAGTATTTTTGTTACAGATAACATAAATAGATTATTGAATAGTTGCAATAGAAATCACGACAAATATATATGCAATATTTTTGGTCATATCAAGTGTATCATGTCCTCATCATCCTCCCTTCTTGAAAACAAAGCTCCTCATTGCTTAATCTGAAATGTGCTAACAAAAGACAAAGGTACATGTTGTATATCTATTAATAAGATTTACTTCATGATTTTTTGCATATTTGACACATGAATAATTGCAGAAGTAACTTGCATAGTTCCTAAAATCTAAAAGGCATAAAAATTAGCACAAGTAGAGGCATGAAAATACGCTCAATTTGCATATAAGTGAAGCTCTTATTCATTTCAAAAGATTGACAATGTTCATCATTAAACCATCCCAACATTGGTGAATAAACCTTACTTGCATCAAATTTACATGCTACAATATGCTTAAATAAGCAAACATGCAATAAGTCATTCAACACGAGAATCATCACGAGGATTAGAGGTCATGAGAATATGATGCTTTGCCTAAATTGGATACATTGTTTTGCTTACAAATGAAGGGCCTAACCGAGAAGGATGAACATTGGAGCAAGAACACGCATGGAGTTGATGGCATGCAAGGGATCAAACGGAGTTACAAGTGATGATTTCAGGACTTTGAAGCCACCATAAAGTGCATGAAGCCTTGGACGAAATATACAAGATGCCACTTCATAATATTAGTCCATAGGCTATTCTAGGTGCTGCATCACCTTATTATTGGGCCAGGCCCATGTAATTTCGAAATACATAAGTATAGGCTATTTTTAGAGTCCGTATGTGAGGAAACAAGAGATAGGGTTAGTTTGGGACCCCTCCACAAGGGCCACGAAATTCACCCTCTTCCTCATATATCAGCCCTTAGGGCACGTTTAGACTTTGGGTTTTGTTTAGATTAAAAGTTCACCATAGCTGCAACCGCGTGCCGTTTGTGTTCTTGACCGGACAAAGGCGTCACAGAACCCACCTTGATCAATAAAGATTTCATCTTATATTCAATATCAGTTGCAATCTCAGTTTCTTGCTTGTTCTTCGTTTGCTCGCGAAGCAGACCCTCGTGGTCGAGTTGATGCGTGCTCGGCGTGGTCAATAACCTCTCGAGTTGGTTTAGCGATTGCTAGGCGCGTCCTCGCCCTTCGTGGTCGGATCGTCAAAGTCGACTTCCACAAGCGAAATTCACCATCTCATCGAAAGATGGGACACCTCCGCCTCTATCACCTCCTTGAAAGGATCCGACCTCGGATCTAGATCTTCATCACCATGGAAAGCGAGGTCTTTGGCGTTGAAGGTGTCGCTCAGTTGTACTTGTCGCTTGGTAGGTCGAGCTTGTAAGCGTTGTTGTTGTGCGTGCTAACACCTTGAAGGTCCATGGCTCGGTAGAAGTTTGGACTTGCATTCTTTGGGGAGCGTTCCTTGCGAAGGTGTAGCCACACTAGATCGCCTATGTTGAAGATCATGGGTTGCTTGTTGATGTTGAGCTTGGTAGTGAGTCGTTGTACATGGCTCGATGGTGTGTCTTGTCTCGTCATGCATCTTCTTGATGTAGCTTGCACGGGCACTTGCGTCGATGTTAGTGCGCTCTTGTAGAGTAGAGGTAGAATGTCCAATGGGGACAATGGATTGAAGCCGTGAAAGCGCCTCGAAGGGTGACTTGCGGTCGTCAAATGTCTTTGCGGTTGTAGGATCATTGGTTCCATTGAACTTGGGCATTGTGAACTTGAGCTTGCCATAGCGTTGTTCTTCATTGTGTTGAGGTCGATGTTGATGGCGTTCTTGGCGTGGGGGTAATCATCCTCATGTTGCTCTTGGCAGGAGAAGTCCATGATCAACTTGCTCTTGTTGACCTTGAGGTTGGGGATGAGCTTGAGGAGCTTGTGGAGGAGCTTGTGGGGCTTGGCGTTGCGCGGATGGTAGTTCCTCTCTTGTATCTCTTCTCGAAGGGCTTCCTCTTGATTCGCCTTCGCGATTGCGGTTGCGATAGCTCGACTTGATGCTTGAAGGGCATATTCCGCCTCAAGAGCTTGTGCTTCTCGTTGTTGTTGTTGAAGGCGTTGAGCCTCGGCGTCTTGTTGCTCTTGATGTAAGCGCTTCGTTCTTGTTCTTGTTGGCGGCGAAGGCGTTTCGTTCTTGAGCGAGCAAACGCCACTTGGTTCGATTGAGGCGAGAACTTGTTCATCAACTTGCTCTTGGAGATTCTTGTCGTGTAGCGGGTTGCGAGATGCATGCGGTCTTGGCAGCGGCTCGTGAAGAGTGTTCGATGCGGTGTACTTGTGCCGGAGAAGTCGTCGAGTGGCGACTTGAGTGGCTCCGTCTTGAGTGTGAAGAGGTAAATCGCGGTTCACCAACAAAGCGCGAGATCTGATCCATTCTTGCATCGTTTTCTTTCTTATGCGTCGAGTTTGTTGTGAAGTAATCTCGTGTATGTTGCTCGGAGATGCAAGTCGGTGGAGAGGTTGTCGTCGTTCACTCATTGCTTGTTGCTCTTGATGGAGAGCTCGTTGTGCGTAAAGAGGTGGCTCTTGGTGACGTATGATGACATGTCGTCGTCTTGCTCAATGAAGAGAGGATTTGTAGAAGAACTTGGCCTATCCATCATTTCAAGCAAATTGTGAGTGGAAGAAGGATAAACGAAACCAATGTACCTTTGACGAAGTTGAAAATGAATCAAGTTCACTCAAATCGGACAATGAAATAGCACTATTAGTACCGATCCTTATGATTCTCACACCTACACAAGTAAAAGCTTTTGGTGGAGCTTGGTTAGGATGGTGGCACAAAATTGATTAGAGGCGAGAGGTGTCCGTCTTTCGATGAGATGGTGGATTTCGCTTTGGTGGAAGTCGACTTTGGCGATCCGACTACGAATGTGCGAGGGCGTCGGCGCCTTATGTCGCTAAACCAACTCCGAGAGGTTATTGACCACGCGAACACGATCAACGACCACGAGGTCTATTTCCTGCGAGCAAGCGAAGAACAAGCAAGCTGAGATTGCAATCTGGATATTGCGAATATAAGATGAAAGCTTTATTGATCAAGGTGGGGTTACGTGGCGCCTTTATGCAGTCGTTGAACACAAGCGAAATGCTGCGAAGTTGCAGCTATGGCGAACTTTTGATCTAAACAAAACCCAAGTCTAAGCGGTGCCCTAAGGGCTGTATATATGGAGGAAGAGGGGTGAATTTCGTGGCCCTTGGTGGAGGGTCGAAACTAACCCTATCTCTTGTTCCCCACATCGGACTCTAAAATAGCCTATACTAATGTATTTCGAAATTACATGGGCTGGCCCAATAATAAGGTGTGTAGCACCTAGAATAGCCTCTGGACGAAATTTATGAAGTGGTATCTTGTATATTTCGTCCAAGGCTTCATGCACTCATTATGGTGGCTTCAAAGTCTGAAATCATCACTTGTAACTCTATTCTTGTCCCCCTTAGCATGCCATCATCTCCATGCTTGTTCTTGCTCCAATGTTCATCCTTCTCCAAGCTAGGCCCTTCATTTGTAAGCAAAACAAATGTATCCAATTTAAGCGACATCATATTCTCATGAACATTAGAATCATTACAAAAAGCGAAAGTACACAGTAATTTAGTTGGCGTCTTGTGACTCTAGTAATTGGTCCGGTATGTATAGCGGTAGGGGCTGTGGGTGTAACAATGGTATTGATGTCCTCATCATCCTCCCTTCTTGAAATGAAGTCGTCCTCGACGGAAGTTCATCTTCCTCACCAAATATGGCTTCAAATCTGCAATGTTAAAAGTGGGACTAACCCCAAAATCTGCAGGCAGCTCAAGTTTATATGCATTATCATTTACTTTCTCCAACACCTTAAAGGGACCAGCAGCACGTGGCATTAGCTTTGATTTGCAAATCGGAAATCTATCCTTACATAAATGTAACCAAACAAGATCTCCGGTGCAAACACAACATGTTTTCTACCCTTATCTCCAGCAAGTTTATATTTAGCATTCATACACTCAATGTTTTCCTTAGTTAACTCATGCATTTTAAAATCAATTCAACACGTTCTTTAGCATCAAAATTAACCTTCTCCGAAGATGGAAGAAGCGACAAATCAATAGGTGCACGGTAGGAAACCATACACAACTTCAAAGGGCACATCTTAGTAGTAGAATGCAATGAGCGATTATAAGCAAATTCAATATGAGGCAAGCATTCCTCCCACATTTTCTTATTTTTCTTTAGAACAGCCCTAAGCATAGTAGACAATGTTCTATTGACTACTTGAGTTTATCCATCGGTTTGGGGGTGACAAGTAGTACTAAAAGCAGTTTAGTCCCCAACTTAGCCCATAAACATCTCCAAAAGTGGCTAAGAAATTTAGTATCACGATCTGAAACAATAGTATTTGGCACACCATGCAAGCGAATAATTTCACGAAAGAACAAATCAGCAACATTGACAGCATCATCGCTTTTATGACATGGTATAAAGTGTGCCATTTTGAGAATATCCACGACAACAAATATGCTATCCCTCCCTTCTTTGTTCTAGGTAAACCTAAAACAAAGTCCATAGATATATCCTCCCAAGGAACACTAGAGTGCGAGGCAAAGGCATATATAAACCATGAGGATTGAGTCGTGACTTAGCTTTTTGACATGTAGTGCAGCGAGCAATAAAGCGCTCAACATCCGTCTCATCTTTGGCCAAAAGAAATGTGTAGCAAATCGTCCTCCGTCTTCTTCACGCCAAAGTGTCCCATTAGTCCTCCTCCATCGCCTCCTGCAACAACAAAAGGCGAGCGGAGCTAGCTGGAATGCATAGCTTGTTAGCACGGAACACAAATCCATTATTAACGACAAACTTGTTCCATGTTCTTCCTTCTTTACAATTCTGCAATACATCTTTAAAATCAGCATCATGCACATATTGATCTTTGATGGTCTCCAAACCAAATATTTTGAAGTCAAGTTGTGAAAGCATAGTATAGCGACGAGACAATGCATCGACAATAACATTTTCTTTACCCTTCTTGTGTTTAATGACATAAGGAAAGTCTCAATGAATTCAACCCATTTAGCATGTCTACGATTCAGTTTAGCTTGACTTTTAATATGTTTCAAGATTCATGATCAGAATGTATAACAAATTCTTTGGGCCATAAATAATGTTGCCATGTTTCTAAAGTCGAACAAGAGCATATAATTCTTTATCATAAGTAGAGTAATTCAGACTAGGCCACTCAATTTTTGAGAAAAGTATGCAACAGGTTTGCCATCTTGTAATAACACACCTCTAATCCAATTCCACTAGCATCACATTCAAGCTCAAAAGTCTTATTAAAATCAGGAAGTTGGTGTAAAGGGCATGTGTCAACTTATCTTTCAATACCGTGAAGGCTTCTTCACATGCGGTACCCCAAACAAAAGGCACATCCTTCTTTGTAAGCTCATTGAGAGGTGCACAATGGTGCTGAAATCTCTCAAAGCGCCTATAGAAACCAGCGAGGCCAAGAAACTCCTCACTTGTGTGACCGTTTTGGGCTGCGGCCAACTCTCAATAGCTTCAATCTTGGCTTTATCAACTTCAATTCCTGTGGAGTAACAACATAGCCAAGAAAAGATACTCGATTCGGTGCAAAGGTGCACTTCCCAAGGTTACCAAACAAGCGTGCATCACGTAGAGCATTAAAAACAACACGTAAATGTTCCAAATGTTCTTCCAAAGATTTGCTATAAATCAGTATATCATCAAAATAGACTACGAAATCGTCCAATGAAAGCACGTAAAACTTCGTTCATTAATCTCATGAAAGTACTAGGTGCATTAGTTAACCCAAAAGGCATGACTAACCACTCATATAATCCAAACTTAGTTTTAAATGCTGTTTTCCATTCATCTCCCAATTTCATACGAATTTGATGGTATCCACTCATAAATCAACTTTGGAGAATATTGTAGAAACCACTCAATTCATCAAGCATATCATCTAGCCTAGGAATAGGGTGGCGATAACGAATAGTAATATTATTAATGCCTCTACAATCAACACACATCGTGATGTACCATCCTTTTTGGTACTAGAATAATAGGAACAGCACAAGGACTAAGGGATTGGCGTATATAACCTTTGTCGAGCAGCTCACTGTACTTGGCGCATAATCTCCTTCGTCTCCTCTGGATTAGTGCGGTATGGTGCGGTTGGGTAATGATGCACGGGAATTAAGTCAATTTGATGCTCAATCCCTCGAATAGGTGGTAATCCGGGTGCACGTCTTGTGGAAAGGCGTCGTGAACTCTGCAAAATGTTAGTGACGGCGGGAGGCAAAGAGGAAAACACGTCCTCGAATGAAAATAATGCCTCTTTGCACACAAAAGCATAGCAAACAGATTTGCTAAAATCTAGTTCATCAATATCAGATTTAGTGGCAAGTAAACATGCACTTTTCAATTTAATTTCAGAAGCAACGGTAGATGGTTTATTATTAGGCTTCATGTGTTGCTCAAATTCTTTTACCACAATCTGATTTTCACTCTTATTTTCTCTGTTTTGCTTTATTAGCTCTATTAATATCATCTTTCAAAATGGACTCGAGGAGTCATAGGAAGCAAAGTAATATTTTTATCCTTATGAACAAGAGTATCTTGATTGTTTCTACCATGGTGTCTGAAATTTTATCAAATTGCCATGGTCTACCAAGTAACAAGGAACATGCTTGCATAGGTACCACATCACAATCAACATAATCAGCATATGTAGAGATACTAAAATGCACACGAGCAGTCGTGTTACCTTAACCTTGCGCTGTTGTTGAACCATTGGATGTAGTAAGGATGTGGATGTGGTCTTGTGTTGAGAGATAGCTTCTCCACCATCTCCATGCTAGCCAAGTTGTTGCAGCTCCCTCCATCTATGATGGCCTTGAATAGAGCGTTCCTTCACAACTCCTTTGTATGAAACAAATTATGCCTCTGATTTTGCTCAGACTTGTGTAACCTGCACACTCAAAACACGTTGAGCAACTAAACATTCATACTGTCGGCATCTTGACAGCCATGTATTGTGTCTCATGATCAGAATCATCTCCACCGTGTTCCTCATGTGTAATAAGAGCCAAAGTCTCCTCATCATAGTCACTAAGCGGACTCATACCCACCATCCTCGGTAGCAATCATCACTGCGCTGAGATTTGCATTCTCTGCATAAAATGTCCTCTTCCCTTACATGACGACAAATAATATCACTTGTGTGCCTGTTGGCGCCATAGAAGAAGAAGAGCTACTGCAGGCCGGCGGTGTGCTCTTGGTAGATAGTGGTGGTTGTGCTGCTTTCTTGTATCACGGTTGGAGGTGGCACTGAAGGAGGTGATGGTGCGATGGAAGTAGATGATGCGTGGTCTCCATGATGAAGGTCGACCTGCGAGAAAAGTTAGTGCGGCGCCAATGCACATCGATCCTGCACTTCACGTTCAGCTTTACAAGCAAGATGGAATAAGCAGTGATATTATTATAATCCTTATAATCTAGAATGGTGCGAATGTCTCTATTTAATCCACCCGAGCGTGCAAGCATAGCTTCATTCTCCTCAACAATACCACATCTAATCAAGCCGGTTTGTAGTTCACGATAATATTCTTCTCTGAATTTTTCCTTGTCTTAAGCGCTGCAATTTTTGAAGTAATTCACGTTGATAATATCGTGGAACCAGCAATCTGCATAGCAGTTTTCAAAGCAGCCCAAGTAGCTGGAGCAGGATATAATCTACAATGTTGGACCACCAAACACATGCAAAGCTAGTGAAAGCACAAACAATGACGAGGAACCGTCTCTCCTCGGGATATTGTAAACATGTAAATCGTTGTTCAGTTTCTAACTCCCAAGTAAGATATATATCGGGAACATATCTACCCTCAAATGGTGGAATATTCAATTTCAGTTTATGTAGATGGTCATGATCTCGTACTGAGGAGCCCTAATATTGCCATTATTTGCATGTGGGCGACACGGTGGTTGTGGTGCTGGTGGTTGCACGTGGTTCGATGTTGATCAACCTCATCCTCATAATCTCCCACATAATCATCATCCTCCTCTGTACCAGCAGCGGCGATGGCGAGGAGCCAAAGAAGCACCAACAGCGATGCAGCGACACGAAATTTTGTCTGGCTCAATAGGAACCGTTGAGCTCGTCCATCTTGATTCGGAAGGGCGTAGTTGTTGTCGTTCTTGGTGCGATAGGTGCAGCCGGCGGTTGTTGGGGAAAAGCGAGCAATTCATCAAACTTGCTATCAAGCTTTGTTTCAAGCGTCTTCTCAATGCCATCTATCTTCTCCATGGCCTCGTCAAATCTGTTTATACGTCTTTTTTGTCCAATCATCATTTCTTTGAAACTTATCATGTAGCTGTTTGTTAGTCGGGTTCTCCCAATCAGTCTCATCGACTTGTGATCCTACCATGGTTAGCAGACAAATAGAAACACACAAGAATATGATCCTAGAGACTACTAAGAAGTGGTGGTGGTGTATCACAAACCCGTCAAGCAAATCTCAAATTCTTACGGTTCTTACCCGGCGGTGGTGATCGGCAACCGTTGTAGTCAAAACTCTCAAAGCTTGGCTATAGCGATTACGGGGACAATCAAGCATACGGCGTAGATTTATGTGGAGCTGGGAAGGCTTATAATATGGTAGCAAAAAAAGGTCGACAATAATCAATTCGAGAGATGCAAAGTTGAATAAGCGCTCAGCAGCGGTACTATGCTGGTCCTAGGCTAGACCGTGCTAGAGACGCGAGCCTAGAACACTAACAAAATCACGGTGCTGCACGTAAACAAGGGGAAAAGCACACTCTGGAATTTTTTTTTCGCTCCTCTTTTTTTTTTTTTTTGCGCTGCTCTTTTTTTTTTTGCGAAAAAATCACTATAATGGCGAGTGTCTCAAAACTCTTCCCAAGTCAAACTGACAGGATGGGCACGAAATTTTTCGACCATTTTTTTTTATTGCCGGACCCAAAAAGCTGAAGCGGGTCAAAAAACTTTCTATAATGGCGGGCTCAATCGGCAGAAACACCTAAAAATAGGATAGCAGAAATTTTTTTTGTCCGTGCGTTTTGGAAAATTTTGGGCCTAAGCGGAGGTTGGTTTCGGACTCTTTTTTTTGAAACCAACCTCTTCTCTGACAACAAAGATTGCTGGAATCGAAACCTACTCGAGACAAGGAAACACGAATCGGAAAACTAGATGGATCCGAAAACAAACCTGATATGCAAGGGACTCGGATTGGTGGTGGATATATGGTGGTCGATGGCGTGGTGGTGATATATGGGCGGTGGTGGTATATGGATCTGAGTTGAGCGGTGGCGGATAGCGGTGGTGGTATATGGATCACAGTTGAGCGGTGGCGGATAAGCGGTGGTGGTAGATGGCGAGGCGATGATAATGGTGCGGCGGCGTGACAACTTATGACGAACTCGAAACTCTAAAGACTAGACTCTAAGACCAGCAACTAGACACGGCGATGCAACATAAATTCAACAATGCAAATCTGAAAAGATTATGCAAAGGCTCGGTGGTTGGATAGGATGAACTAACCTAATTTTTTTGTGGCTTTTTACGTGGACTATAGGTATGAAGAACAGACTCGATCTAAACTACGAAAAGCGTAAAATCTCACCGAGCAACACGGAAATCGATACCACTTGATAGAGCGAGGTGTCCGTCTTTCGATGAGATGGTGGATTTCGCTTTGGTGGAAGTCGACTTTGGCGATCCGACTCTGAGCGTGCGAGGGCGTCGGCGCCTTGCAATCGCTAAACCAACTCCGAGAGGTTATTGACCACGCGAACACGATCAACGACCACGAGGTCTATTTCCTGCGAGCAAGCGAAGAACAAGCAAGCGAGATTGCGATGCGGATATTGCGAATATAAGATGAAAGCTTTATTGATCAAGGTGGGGTTACTGTGGCGCCTTTATGCAGTCGTTGAACACAAGCGAAATGCTGTGAAGTTGCAGCTATGGCGAACTTTTGATCTAAACAAAACCCAAGTCTAAGCGGTGCCCTAAGGGCTGTATATATGGAGGAAGAGGGGTGAATTTCGTGGCCCTTGGTGGAGGGTCGAAACTAACCCTATCTCTTGTTCCCCCACATCGGACTCTAAAATAGCCTATACTAATGTATTTCGAAATTACATGGGCTGGCCCAATAATAAGGTGACGCATCACCTAGAATAGCCTCTGGACGAAATTTATGGAGTGGCATCTTGTATATTTCGTCCAAGGCTTCATGCACTCATTATGGTGGCTTCAAAGTCTGAAATCATCACTTGTAACTCCATTCTTGTCCCCTTAGCATGCCATCATCTCCATGCTGGTTCTTGCTCCAATGTTCATCCTTCTCCAAGCTAGGCCCTACATTTGTAAGCAAAACAAATGTATCCAATTTAAGCAGCGTCATAGTCTCATGAACATTAAAATCATTACCAAGCGAAAGTACACAGTAATTTAGTTGGCGTCTTGTGAGCTCTAGTAATTGGTCCGGTATGTATAGCGGCGGGGGCTGTGGGTGTAACAATGGTATTGATGTCCTCATCAGCAGTAGTACCGCTTCGTCTTTGAATTCTAGGCTCCTCTTCTACTCTTGATGTCCCTTTTGTTGTAGCTTCTTCTAGGTTGACTCCTTGGTACCTAAGCATGCATAGCATTTCCGTTTGAGGTAGTAACCATGTCTCATGTGAATCGAAAATTGTGAGGAGGTGATGTCACCTCGGTTTCAAGAGCTCTTGCGTGCTGAGTCATAGGTCCTTGTGGGGTTGGATGTGTCGATGTAGAGTCCATGGGGATGATGGAAGGATGCTCCGCATCATATCCCTCCTTGAAAGGATCCGACCTCGGATCAAGATCTTCATCACCATGGAAAGCGAGAGGTCTTTGGCGTTGAAGGTGTCGCTCACGTTGTGCTTGTCGCTTGGTATGTCGAGCTTGTAGGCGTTGTTGTTTAGGCGTGCTAGCACCTTGAAGGTCCATCGGCTCGGGTAGAAGTTTGGACTTGCGTTCGTTGGAAGCGTTCCTTGCAAGGTGTAGCCACGAGATCGCCTATGTTGAAGATCATGGGTTGCTTGTTGATGTTGAGCTTGGTCGTTAGTCGTTGTACTTGGCGCTCGATGGTGTGTCTTGTATCTTCATGCATCTTCTTGATGTAGCTTGCCGGGCACTTGCGTCGAGGTTGATGCGCTCTTGTAGAGGAAGAGGTAGAATGTCAATGGGGACAATGGGTTGAAGCGTGAGCGACCTCGAAGGAAGACTTGCGGTGGTCGAATGTCTTGCGGTTGTAGGCGTACTTTGGCGATGGGTAGACATGCTTCCCTCCTTGATGTTCTTCTTGATCAACCGCGAAGTAGATGGATAGCGTCCGGTTCGTCACCTCCGTTTGGCCGTCGGTTTGAGGATGGTATCCGGATGAGAACAAGAGCTTGATTCGAGCTTGGCGCATAGAGTCTTCAAAAGTAACTCAAGAACTTGGCGTCGCGGTGGAGCGATTGTCTTGATACTCCATGAGGCGCAAGATTTCCCTACAAAAGATTTGCAATATGTGGCATCGTCTACCTTGTTGCAAGGAATGAAATGTGCCATCTTAGAAATCGGTCCAACAACGAACACGGAATCCTTTCCATTTTGAGTTCTAGGCAAACCAAGTACAAAATCCATGCTAATGTCTTCCCAAGGTTGATAAGGAATAGGAAGAGGCATGTAAAGACCATGAGATTGAGCTTTTGACTTAGCTTTGCGGCATGTAGAGCATCGGGTGGTGAAGCGGAGACATCTCGAAACATCTTGGGCCAAAAGTAGTTCTTGGAGGCGTGGCGAAGGTCTTGTCGCGTCCAAAATGTCCATGAGTCCACCTCCATGAGCCTCTTGCAAAAGGAGCAAGCGAAGAAGACTCGGGTATGCATAGTTTGTTAGCTCTCATAAGATAACCATCCTTGAGGTAATATTGTTCCCAAGATGTATCGTCAAACATTTAGCATAATGAGGTGCAAAAGATGGATCACTAGCATACAAATCTTTGATTGCTCAAAACCTATAACATTCAACTCAAGTTGGGTGACAAGCATGCATATCGTGAAAGTGCATCCAACTACATTTTCCTTGCCCTTAATGTACTTGATCACATATGGAAAAGATTCAATGAATTCACTCCATTTGGCATGGCCTTGTTCAATTTAGTTTGACCTTTTAAGTACTTAAGCGTTTCATGATGGTATGGATGACAAACTCATGAGGCCTAAATAATGTTCCCAAACATTAGCACGCACTAAAGCATACAATTCTTTGTCATACAGGGATAGTTAAGTTGAGCAGGAGAGTTTTCACTAAAAAAAATGACTTTTTCTTGCATTAAAACTCCGAATTCGGTACCACTTGCATCACAATGGACCTCAAAAGTTTTGTCAAAATTAAAGCAAAATTGGAGCATAGTAAGCAAAGACTTGAGC